>JAQGAV010003901.1:0-11393 GCA_034691345.1 Phasmarhabditis papillosa | reverse complement strand
TAAACAAATTCACAACCAATTGTTTCTTCAGATACTTCCGAAAGGCCTTAAACGAAAAATTTATTGCGAATAGAAAAAAACCACTTTATTATAAGTTTATATCTCATTCCAAAGGTAGTTTAAAGACGATTAGGCAGGTCCCTCGGCCCGCACTTTTGCCACCACTGCGATTAGGCTACTTGGATTACCGTAAGTTTTATTACCTTATATGTTGCATATAATGGAACAGTTAAGCCAAATATAAACATAATCACGAATGCAAAACCATAATTACCAACAATATGAATGTATTGATAGGTATAAAGGAAAAATAGAACCTAAAAACAGTAATTAACACTATTTCAATAGCAGAACGGTACCAACAAATAAGGACCAATTGCAACCGCAATTATACCAAAAATAACCATCAGCAAGAGATTGTATGATTCTCGAAGGCGAAGAGTACGGATATTCTGGAAAAAAGTATTAGTTGTGTTCCTTATTATCATTTGTATTAGCATTTCGCAATACAGAAATCTGGAGGCAGCGAAAACCGTTTTGAATCTTTTTACACGTTTACGATACTTTTTACAACAATTCACTTTCGTACATTTTATAACAAAAACTTGTCTTTTTTCATTGCTTACAAAATCTTATGAAAATCACGATGTTGTATGAAAATAAATTAGTATTGAAAAAAAAAATTTCTACTAGTCCGAGTTTTCAATAATTTTTGCATATGGCCGCTGCTCATTACGATAACAGGCAAAGAAACTCAATCAGAGACCATTTACTTTAAATATTTATATCAAATAATAAATATATAGACCCATCAGTTTACTAGCTTACCCCCGATGATTTGAATACTCCGAACATCATATTTAGCGTACAAATCAGCCTCCGCGGACCATAAAAGTTGAAAAAGCAAATTAGCTGAAAAGAAATAATAGTTGAAGTTTTTACTTTTCTTTAGGAGAACGGATTCATCAATTAATATATTTATCTTAGGCCTACCTCAAACACAACGATAGCTATACATCCCGCTACAGTTGAGAAGAAGGAGGTAGTTCTATGAGGCTGAAAGAAGTAAAAATTGTATTTCGAGTATTAGAAAACAATACTTACAGTAAGCATATTATTAAAGAAGAGTAGATAAACTATGAATAAAACTGCTCTTCTGATGGCGCTCAAATCGGCAAACGTTGTAATCTGAATATAACGTTTTGTCACTGTTAAATAGTTAATATTTAAAAACATTTAGTTAAAAACAAATGTTTTTAACTCCCGATTTCATTTCAGTTGTAGTATTCGAGGATTGGCTTCACTAAGGTTCGTAGGCGAATGATCTGAAATTAAGGATTAAGCAGTTAGTGAAAATGAGACAGACTTATTTCAAGGGTGCGGTGGCCCTTGGCGACAGAGCTGGTTATCCGGCCCGGCCTTCCCGGCCCGGCCCGGCCGGCCGGATAACCAGCTCTGCTTGGCGGTAGCCTGTCTACCGTCTGTGCGTCATAAGCTTATGTTCGACGGTGGAAAACCCCTACAGATAGAATCCTCCGTAACCCTATTTATAGTCCATTTCAAGATTCAGGTTTCCAGCGCGGTATCAATAGCGGGGCGCCGAGGTATAAAAAATTAATGTATTTTTGGAGAAAACGCACCACGCCGATCGATTTTACATAGTTTTTGTTCTCGTCCAAAGAATTGCGGTTTCTCTAAATGTACAATCATTTTTATATCACCGCGCCCCGCTCGTCATACCGCGCTGCAACCCTAGGTCTTGGGAAGGACTCCACTTTGCTATCATAAAATTCCTAACATGTTTTAATTAGCATAACATAACCCTTGAGATTGTTTCACTTTGTACCTGCAAATATTTTGAAATCTTCTAAGCTTAGATGATTCATTCATTCAATCTTCGGGTGCACCAAGCACGGAAGCAGTTTTTTGTTTGTTTATATAATTCCCGACTTGTTTGTTTCCCGAGTTTTGAAGCTAAGGGAAACGAAGCTAAGGGAAAGCGAACCTTACCCACAGCAAAACGCACAATCTCATATAGTAAGCGCCAAGAGTAATGATGGAGCGTAAAGAATTCAACGCTCATCTGGGCTCCTTTTGCGAGCACAGTGCAAAAGGAGCCTGGCGGCTACTCTCCGTTCAATATTGCACTTTGAAAGTATGCGCGTGCAATTTGCCTGCAGGTGCGGTGTTAAAAATCATATAAATACGCAAGTGACACTTCATTAATACTCTCAACAGCTAAGAACCAACACCTTCTACTAACATAAAAGTACTTTTATTTCTGAAAGTAATAAATTCTTTATTACAGCTTCATAAATAGGGTATTCACAATTCAAAATATCTACTAAATTAGACGTACTTTGAATTACAAAATTGTTTTATTCTTTATTGTGAAAATAGAATAATCTTAACGAATAATTATCGATATATTTATTTTATGAATTATGTATATGAACAGTATGTTATGTATATGAACAAATGCTATAAACTCATTTAGATACAATTATTGATTGATTGTCTATTATAAGACTTCTTTATATTTATCCGATTCTCATTTGTCTCTCTTGATATTCAGCCCGTATACGGTCATGCTTCTCACGAGGTCCCCATAGCATCGGAACCGGTTTAAACAAATTCACAACCAATTGTTTCTTCAGATACTTCCGAAAGGCCTTAAACGAAAAATTTATTGCGAATAGAAAAGAACCACTTTATTATAAGTTAATATCTCATTCCAAAGGTAGTTTAAAGACGATTAAAGACGATTTAAAGAGTTTAAAGACATGGTGGCAGGTGCCGAAAACTAGATCACTGTCAGGGGGCTGCGCAAGGCTTGTCTAGTCAAACAGGTTTTTTGTTAGGCTCAAACCAATGGTGTAGCGTAAGAGTGAAAAACGTTGACCTGGGGTTTGCGCAGGGTTGACTGTTTCAACAATAACATTAAAGGTACCTAGACACGGGTTTTTCATGTTGATTTCAGAAAATAGAGCTTATTTTGCTGATCATTATTATATAAGTATGTTAATATTGAGATTTCCTAGTATTCGAGAAATCTTAATCCAAAGTTGCGCGCGCCCATTCAAAATTGCCAATTGTTTTCACAATACACGACCGCTGCGAACATTGTAAACGCAGTGCAGAGACAGATTCGAGCATAACTCGGTTCAAACTCAACCTTGCAGAGATATCAAAATAACATTGTGTTTGGAAACCAGAAGGAAATGAAAACGAAAAATCATCTCAATTATTGTTTGCATTAGAGCTAAAAATGTCATTTTGCAATAGATTTCATTACATAGAGCAAATTTCGGAAAACTGTGTTTTCCATCAGATTCAGCGTAGTCGAATCACTAATAAAAAATGTCTACATTATAGAAAAGTTCTGATTTTGATGAAAAAAATCAACTTTCACTCCATTTTTGTAATTGATCGAAAACCTATGTCTGGGTACCTTTAAAGGGACATAATGGAACTTTTTGAATCTAGTCTCAGAATGTAGGGATTTTTTCTGATCTAGATGGAAATTTTTTAGAAAATTTCATTCATAGTTTAACGTTTATTAAATATATATTCGATTTCAAAAATCAAAATTCGGTTTTGCTATTGCCAAACGCAAGCACCAGGTTACAAACGGTCGCTGCTAAACATCGTACGACGCATAACTAGCTGTAGGATAAACATCCTGCATCTTTAAAAATATTATTTTGACCGGAAGAACGTTATCTTTATGATGCATTATGTGAAAAAAAATTGAACTACAATTTTGCCTGTACTTCACCCATGCCATATTTTAATTTGTAATACACCAAGGGTACCTCATGTGTCGTGCACTATAAATGCACACACAGTAACTTACACTGTTTCCCTTCAAACCATTCGTTGTCGTTCAAGTCAATGTCAGCTAAATTGACACGAACGAAATAACGATTATGATCTTTAATTTTCAAATAGTAAAGAAATCCGTCATGAATGAGCCACTGTTCTGAAAAAGTGAATATAAACATGCCCAGAATACATACTATTATGTTAAATGTTCCCTTGAATATAAAATGTATATATCATTTTCGATCAAACATTAAGAGTTTTTGAAAAATAAATGGTTTAGAATATTAGTAATCTAATTGATTACTCCCCGACAACACTTACTCTCAGTAACCTGGTCGTAATACTCATCAGACAATTCCATTGTTACTGGCTCGAATTCATCGTCGGTTATCGAGACGAAACATATAGATTGGCTTTCATTGATTTCATTGGCGACGACAAAATATTCTGTAACATTTATACGAATTAAAACCATGCCGCACAAGCACTTTTAAATTCTAATCTAATTTTTATCAATAGTATTTAATTATAATGAGAATTTCTGATTTGAAAGATAGTAAATATTAGTAATATCCTAACTAAATAAAATCCAGGATATATTTATTTGTATTATCAATTTACAAAACCCACTTTCATCGTCGACCGTGAGCACACCGGGAATACAAAGGTAAAGCTCAAAAACTCTGATTTCAGTATATCTGAAATAAAAATTATCTGCTACAAACAGTTTAGGCTTAAAATGTTTCTAGCTACTATTGTGATTGAACAAAAACTGACTTATACCAAACTCTCTCCAGTTTCTCAAGTTGATGATCGATTTTATACATCCCGTAATCCAATGTCGATATAGAACAATTTTGATCATCATGATAATCTGATTGGCCAAATACCAGTATCAGATTCTGATCATCAAGCCAGTACACAGCCGTGACAAGCTGGAAATAGAAAATTCGAAAACTTTCTATATGTGGAAATTTTTTTTATAAGTTTTCTGCCCTGGCCGGTGCCGATTTCCCAAAAAGATTTCCCAAAACCCCGGCCCTTGTCTATTTTGGCATTAACAGTATGAAAATCTTTAGCTGTTGACGTTTTTGAATTTTAGCTATCAAAATATGCACCTAAATCAGAATTTTTTCATGAAAACGGGCCGACAGCTCAAATTTTCCGGCCCTGTGAAAATTAGTGAATCAGTAAAATGAAGCATGACTCTAATTAAGTACCCAATGATAAAACAAACAAGTTAACTATCAAAATGAGAAAACAGCAAAAAAAACATGCCTAAGCACTGTATATGCTATAGTGTTTCTTTATGAAATTGACCCCTTCTATGCTGACTTACAGTCTGGACAGGACGATCATTATCCTTGGAATAATGAAAATCCGTTTGATCAAACCAATAGTATCTGTAGGTGAGGGTCGCAAAGTCAACAATCCTAACCATTGCAAATTTTTGGGATTTCTTAACAACTAATGACAAGTGAGGCTGATCATACACCTGAAAGACTCCGACTTAAATTGTTAAAAAAGGAGTACTTAGGAGTAACTCATATTTTTAAAGAATAAAGTTTACCTGAACTTCAGCTCCATATCTGTTTGTTGGTGAAATCACAATCTTAGAGAATCCATCGGGCATTTCTCCGTAACGGTGCCTTAAGTTCACAATCTTTAGTAACCTTAATCATTGGAAGGCATACTATTCTCAACCCTAAGATAAAATTTTCCTCAGCAACATAAACTTACTTCGGATGGTCTCGGCTAATCAAAGGTTCAATTTCTCCTTCGAAAGCAGTCACTTTGACCGCATCATCACTGAAAATGTGAAATGGGAAAATAGCTATAATCGCTCATGAATCAGCAAACAACGAATTACTAAAATATATTCAAACAACAATATTAAAGTATCAAATTATATTTAAAATGAAGTTTATCTTCAAAGGTTTTGCAAAATTTCGTTTTTGTTCATTCAAGATATCAAATAACTTACTTGTTCTCGATAATTTTAAGACGTTTTGCCACTGGTTCGCTATCAGAAGACATCTCTAAAAATAAGATATTGACTGTGACATTAAATATGTTTGCTAAAAAGACAGAAAAAACGAATATGGAAACTAAAAGTGTTCAATGAGAAGAACTTGGAAGCGAAGAAAAAAGTGCTACTCAACATTTGTAGCTGTTATTATATGAAGTTGAATTTTTCGCTTTTTGCCGTAAAAATTAACGTGATAAGAATTCGAAAAATATCTGAGTGACTCTGAGTGAGCATTCAAATATCTAAGTCGAGAAACGTAAAAACATAGATATGCAATAGTAATTTCAAAGAATGGTAAATTGTACACAAATCTAATCAACTTCACTGCGGGCTGAATGGTCCAATCTGGCAGGCTGCCAACGTCAACGAGTGTGCTTTACTCGCAATGTCATATTTTGGGGTTTCAAGATTAAGCCATATACGTTGTGTTTTTTTTCAGTATTATTTTTTCCTGCGGTGGCACGTGCCACTAGATCCATTTTATAGTAAAAAAATTAAACACAAAGATCATAAATAAGGCAAAAAACTGTCTTAAACAAAATTGTTTTCGTGTCGGGACCCAATTATCCATTCTCTGTCCACTTTACAGCCAAAACGTTGACCGGATGCTGCACGGAAGTGGAAAATAATAGTTAACCAAAAATCAATAAAACGATTTTTCTTATATTATTTCACTAAAGAGGCAGGAGATAACACTGTTAGGCTCATCTGGAAAAATATTGGATATATATCATTTTAGGTTACTTCGCTTTCTTCGTATTGAAAACTGTTGAGTAAAATATACTTTATTAGAAAAGTTTTACGAAAACTCACCTTTACAGACTGCTCATATGAAACATTAACTAAACTAGTTAGATAGTCTAATTCTAATTGAGTTGATGGATGACCCTAAAATTATGTTAGTATGATCTAGGTGGAATAGCTGAGCCTAATCAAGATAAAGTTAAATACACCTCTAGAAGTTAGTATCATCTTCTTATCTCATCTTATCTTATCTAGAAGTAAGAAATAAGATATCTCAAATATCGCTTAGATCAGTTTATTAACAACATTCTTTTAACAATTAACCAAATATACAAATAATTTTGAATTTAACAGCAAAATCAGCAAAATACACGATTCGATGATATTAAGAAGATTCAGTTTCTTTGGTTTCAACAAAATGTTTCTAGAAAAAAAGTGAAAAAAGAAAAAAGTATTTGTTTGTGTTAATACTAACTATATGCAATATACTCATGATCTTAAGAAAGCAAACTATTATTCGTTACTATTGTAGGGTATCTGCCGGCTTTGCTTCAATTTGGGCAATTCTGTGTTGCAGTTTTTGTTCTACCCGGGTAAGGTTGTTGAGCCTGAAAATTTATTAGTGTTTTTTAGACTGAACTGAACACAATTGCTCCGGAAAAGGACACAGCTACATTGGATTGTTAGTTTCAATCGAACTGAGTGATATGCTCTTGTGAGCAGTATCGATTTCAAAAAATAAAGTTTACGGCACTTTTTATAAGCTAGCATTTCCTTTTGTGAGAGTCTTAGGAGTGAGATCCTGACCACGTTACTGGCTGGGCAAGCATGTTCTCTGCTCGATTAAAAAGGAAACAAGAAATCGAACTAGTTATTTATTCTACTTTTGTTTATTCATTTTACAATAGTAGCTAAAATTTGATGTTTTCAGTTTAGGGTATAAACTCACATTCTTATTCGAACTCTGTCGTTATCTCTAGCTCGATCTGGAAAGATGTCTGCACCTAGTAAGCGCGCATGTTCCTGCATAACTTCTAACTGATTGTTCAGCCGCTCTGCCCACTCTGCTTCCAATATTATATCTGGCTCAGCATTTTCATTTTCAACAGCTATTGCCCCATCCCTAAACATTAGAAATCGGACACTTTATCATTTTTCCTTTGCAAATTTCAGCTTGTGATGTGGTGTTTTGAACGATTTGTGGCAAAACAACCAAGTAATATGATAAATGTACGCTTAAACCAGCATAGATCTATTACATTATTCACAACTGTGAATTTGACCCTACAAAACTGTTAATCACAAATTTTAAAGATAAATACCGAAAAGACAGTTCCGCTGTGTTGACTGTTAACAACATAATTGTTACTAGAAAATAAAAATGCCCTTACTCATTGAATTCAATAGCAAGCCCATTCTGATCATCTTCAGCTAGCATTTCGTCGTCTTCTTGGTCTATCATATCCATCAAGCGGTCAACTTTGTGCATTAGCGGATTACAGGCAAAAGCCGCTACTCTGCAAGAAAATTCTATAAACTTGAAGGAATTCAGAAAATTGTGACTAACAGAAATGATCTTGTGTTTAAGGTAAGTAAGGATTTGAACCCCATTTTGGAAGTTTGAAACCCAAGAAATACGAAGAATACGAAACAAAATAACGAAGATATTTCGCGAATAACGGGTAGCTCTTTGCTGTTCGTCGTCGGACACTCGCGGAGCCCTCCTGCTCCCGCTACTGCGGGGCGTTACTGTGGGGAAATTCCACTTTCATGACAAATTATCCCGCCGCATCATGTATGGTTTGTGGCAGCGACGAATTTCCCCCACATTAACGCGGGGAGACGACGAATAGCAGAGAGCTACCCATTAATCCCGAAATATCTTCGTTTCTTTGCCTGGATTGGTTCATGCTTTCAAAAGGGATTTAAACTTGACAAGTACCATGTAAGGTCTTTTTAGAGTGACTGCCTCAAATTTGAGTTTTATTGTTTATGCATGGATTAGAAATAAGGTTAAGTTAGGAATATTTACAGGTATGACTGTCGCACGTTGTTGATTTTCCAAATAATTGAACAAGCGCTCAAACAAGATAAGTTTTGCCCTTTGCTCTTTTGGATGTATCTCAGGTTGACCGGATACCGATAGATACTGCCCGATATCAGCAAATTCCTGCATTACCATTGTAAATATAACTTTTACTGATATTGACCAGTATTTATCGTTATGCGATCAACCTCAGATTGTAAGATTTTTGATGCTTATTCAAATTGATATATTGTAAAACGGGGTTGATTGTATGACAAAGACACGTGAAGCTGACTTACTCGTTGTTTCCACCCAAATCCGTTGTTTTCCGCATACTCGCCAGCAAACTGTAAATATTAACAATATATTTATACTAGAAGGTTTGTTGTTATTCACAATTGTAGTGTTTCCTCGACGCATTTTTGAGAAAATATTGCGTGTTTAGTAAATTTTGATGGAAAAATGCTGAGAAAGAAACCTTTAAAAGTGGTAGCACGGACTATTTACTTCTGAATTCGACTATAATTGAATTTCAATAACAAATTAGAAATGTGTCTTCGCCATCGAGAGTTGATCATCAATAGTAAATGAAAGTTTTTATGTACCGGTTCCTTTTTGAACAAATTGTATTTTAGGATACTAATAACGAAAGACTGACCCATGGAAACCTTCTCGATAATGGTCATTAAGACAGTATAGATCGTGTCCTGTAACTTGTGAATCCAGCAGCCTGCAACGTATTTCAATATATCAAACGGTACCCTAGCTTCAAGAGTCGCTAGATCGGGTTTTTTCGAAGAAAAGGTTTTTGGTTATCAGTCAGGGAAAGGGCTCATGTTCTTTTTGGAATATTACTTTAAATGAACGATACTATCACAAAGGAAGCTAACTGTGTACTCACTTGTGGGTCCATTCATACTCGTAGAGATCATAATTTATTTTGTTTATTTTGTTCATCATGCGTCTGAAACTATGTTACTATTGCGGTTCCCTCACATAAGCGTACCGGCGAAATTGATCGGCTTCTTGGGCATTCATCACATTCAATTCTTCACGCAATTGGAGTACCTCTTTACTGAAAAACATTGTAAAATAGTTTTTGTACCGAAGTTCTGGTAATAAGACATAGATAATTTTGTATTATATCGTAGGTTCTGAAGACGAGCGACTCGGCTCGGAACGGCAACATGTGCGCACCGTGCTGGCTAAACTGGGCTGTTCAGCACTGTCTCAGTTACGAGCGAGCCAATCCGCACTTTCCTAGTGGATAGGATTGCTTAGCAAGTATACCATTATCTTTTTCTTCAGCTAGAATTGTATCATTGCAAACCTACAGTAATTGATTGAAATCAGGATCCTTCCTTGGTTCCAACACGGAGAAAGTCAGAAAGATATTGCTATTCTTATTGTAAACCTACAACAAAAACAGGTGAAAAGACAATTCCTTAAGATTTTATGTGTTTTTCGTTTGTTTAAAATAGCTCATTTTTAAGTAAACGTTTCTTAAAATTCCGAAATGAATGGCCAAAACCCTGCTTCGAAGAAATCTAATAATATGGTTATACGAGATTATCAGGATAATAAACAAATTTTGAACACCATTGGCCTAATAGTAAGTTCAATATTGTCTGAATTCAAACATACAAAAAAAGAAAATACCTGATAAATCATTGTTTTTCTGGTGGCCGTGTACGAACTCCACTGAAACTGTCTTTTCCTTTGTGCCGATGCTATTTCCCGGCTCAATTGCTTAGAACCCTCCAACACTCCAAGATACATATTGGAATCGATTTTCATTCTGGTAGGTTTCGAGGGATTCTGAACAAAACTTTAAAACCAAAAATATGACTGAAAGTTTACTGTCCTTTACAGGAAATTTAAATAATAATGAATAAACGATTATGGTATTTTGGCCAAGAACTAATTTTAAATGAACAGTAATATACTGTGATCTAACTTTTCATTTAATTGTACTTTCGGTAAAAATAATAATAGTATTATTATTATTCAAAGTTGAGTATGCGGTAAAAGTAACCTACCGTTCTCAACGAGTTTAACATGATATTCCAAATTAACGAAAATGAAATAGTAGAATGGAATCCATCGAGAATGACATTTTTTGGATAGTTTCCGTTTTTCTGGATTAGAGCATCTTTAGTTATTTCAGAAAACATTGGGCATGGGAGGAAATCCCGTTCGACGATATTTCTGGTTCGTGGAGGGTCATGAATTATTTTCAAGTTTCGAGAGCCACGTCTGATGTGCTGAAATATATTCAGTGAATGTTTGTTTTATTGTGTTGTTTTGTAAACTAGAATATATGATCTTTACTGAATGATAATCAAACCGATTCTGAATAAATATTATTATTATTATTACTATGGTAATGTAGACGTCCGATGCTTTACCAGTCTCACTTAGAGGCGGGGCTATGAGAGAGTTAGCCAGCTCAGTGTGCTATCACTTGGTGACTGGCAATGAGAGAGATAAGGAATAGGGTGTATTGTTAACTATGTATAACTTATGTTCTATGGTAATAAATATATGAAGGTGATAGTGTACACTTAGGGAATAAGCTATTAGACTAGAAGACTGGTTTAAACAATTACTCAATGAAAAGTATAGACAAATCCGAAAGAAAACGTAATGCTAAAAATTTAGATCTTCGAAAATAGTTCTAAAAGTTTCTGAAAGACGAAAATATACGCAAAGTTTCTTTAAAAACGCAGGAGACGTTGCGTATTCCTCTTGAATTCAACTATATGTTAC
>JAQGAV010003900.1:0-11396 GCA_034691345.1 Phasmarhabditis papillosa | reverse complement strand
TAGGGGAAACGAAATAAATTGTGTAATAATAAGCTTTTAAAACTTTAATTGGGGTTTTCACAAAAGTATGTAGTATTTTGAAGATGTGGCCAAACTATAGAAAACAGTTTAATAATAATAGGTCTTTTTATTTTATAAAGTCAATTGGCTAATGTCACACTAAACTAGATCGGGTGCTTTAGCCTAGTGGTTAGAACAGAGGTCTCTGAATCCACGAGGAGAATCTGAGGCCGTGGGTTCAACTCCCCGTAGCAGCAGAATGCTTAGGAAACCAGCTGCTTACTTATACCTGTTTTGTGCACAAAAGATTCAGAAAGGAACCGCCTATTTTCAAAAGATTCTGGAATGAATGGCCGAAACCCTGCGCCGAGAAAATTTTGTGATACGAGTGATACAGGAAAATAAACACTTTAAACTTTAGAGAAGTTACTGTCTATTTGAATAATGAATTGCTTATACTTTTATAATGTCCAGCATTCGAACACTTTGGTAACTAATAACTATTCGGGAAAATATTTTCAATGCCCTCCTCCCACAACTTTCACTACTCGTTTACAATTTCTATCTCAGGATTATAAAACATCGCGTGTGGTTGGGAGACCACCGCAGCAGCGGTTGTATATATTTATTATAAATACGCAGTTTATCGTCGCTGCGTCGCCGCGCTCTCTGGCACAAATGGCGGATACGGAGCGACGCCGAATTACGTACATATAATCCTCTTTACGCCACAACTATGTATTATTGAGACCACTACTACTATTTTTACGAAAACAGGAAATGATATTCTCTTTCAAGAAGGTTCAAAAACTAAGCAGAGTTTTAAAAAGGAAAATTGTGCATGATGTTGAATGATATTATAATTAGATAGACAAATATCTTGTTTTTTTAATATATTTCCAAAGTAATTTAAAAGTAATAGTCGGAACACCTTTCTTTTAAGCTATTCAAGTGTCACTGGACAGGGCTTAAAGTGAGTAGAAGCTATTAGCGGCGAGAGAGTATCATTTTAGAGAACGCCGATACATTCTACCGTACCTGTTTTACATCCAGCTGTCTGTCGGTTACAGATACTGTCAAGGTGGCCTTCTCTCCTACAATCCGGCCCGTCTCCGTTGCTACCGAAAAGGTCTTAGAAACCGCCTCGCGAGCACTAAAAAAGTTTTGTATATAATTTATAAGTTTTAGAATCATGGTGGTACTGGTCACTATTACTTAATCTGTAAGGTTGGTATGTAAACAACTCTTAAAGAAATATGTTGTAATCTTAAAGAACATTTGACAGCAATAAAACAGCAAAAAACAATTAGTAGTCTGATAGAAACATTAATTTATTCTTACAGTAATATCTCATATATCATATATATGCAAGCTTAATAGTTGGGTTTGATCATTCTGAAGCATATATGTAGATCTCATGTTTGAGAAGTTCCTGTGCCCATATGCATCGAGTTTCACGAAGGTAAATATATTCTCATGAATTGGCAATTCCCAAAAGCATTGGTTTTTCGGGTGAAATAATTTTCTGCATATGGGCCCTGAAATCTTTAGGGGACCGAAAAGTCGACAATTAACATGTTTGCTGTTTAGTTTAGAAGCTCTATTAACAGAAAGTGAATATTGTATATAGATATAATATAAGTGTATGTGAATATGCAAATGTTGTTATTAACACTCAAATCCCCCTTAAGAATATACAAATAACATGAAGAAGAGCAGAATTATAGAAAGAAGAAAATGTAATAGTTTGTAATTGTTATTAGAGAAAATCTATAAACTAAATTGTTTGACTGTTTTATACACTTGGAATATTAGCTGTAAAGAAATTCAGTTTCTGTCACTAATTTTACTATAAATATCATTGGTTATAGAATAGATAAATATATAGAAATATATGAATTTAAAGAATGTCTTTCATCAATTGAAATAAGTGTTCGTAAAGTAAATTGATATGTAATTGTATACTGTCTCAGTGGAGTTTCATTTCAAAGGTCTGTAGACCTCGAAATCGACCGGTTCCTGCGAGGAAAAAGGGTGAAATGAGACGATAAATGGCCATTATACAGAATAAAAACGAATACAATTAAATACATTGCATATAGTCAAGACAAAAATGTATAGTATTAATAAAGTTGTATAATAGTAATGCACCAGCATTTGATATAACTAAAGGTCTCTTTACCTTTTTAAAAGTTTCCCATAATCCTTATTGGGAAAAGAGTAAATGATTAAAGCTTTCAACTGAAATAGTTACTGTAGATATGAACATATTTAAGAAGAAGAAGTAATTATCGGACAACCTAACCGAGAACTAATAACAACAAAGAAGCAGATCTTTGCATGTGCATTCACAATTGTTCTGTTTATAAAAGTTATGCCTTTGGGTGGTCGATATTTAAACTTATTTAAATAAAATTCCGTTCTGCTAAACTACCTCTTTACAATTAAAGCTGATGCGCAAGTTCAATGCAAGTGGTTTGAGTCAAATGATTGAGATTCAAATCAAGTGCATTACAAATAATAAAAACTCAGCTACTCTTGCAACCACCACGCTAGAATACAATAAATAGACTTTCTACCCAGTATATCCCGGAAATTACGGCCAAACTACTGAAAAATCCATCGGAAACGTGCTCAAATTAAAAAAAATCCGACCCACCGTAGAAACTTTTTGCGATCCATAGCCTTTGACATAACCAGCTACAGTAACCGGCTAGATTTGATACATATTAGGTGGTCTCGAGAATAAAGTTTCAGAATAAAGTGGGCGGAGTCGGGTTGGGCCAAAAATCGATACACTATTCTAATGAAGAATATACAAAGATTGATGTTGTTAGCATAAAAGGGGATCAGCGGCTTGGAGACCCCCGTGCTAAGTAAACATGGTCCGCAGAGAACGGCACAGATACACCGTCAAATTGGTTACAAACCCGTTATCTACCACAAATTTGAGTAAAATACCAACATTTCTTCTATAGACCTTTAAATTTGGTTGATTTCCAACATTAATGTCTTTATTTTAAAGTTTTCTGGTCAAAAAAACCCAAAATTTGGCTAACATGTGAGCTTCGGGAGGAGAGATTTAGAGAAATTGTGTATTAAAGCACGGCATGAGTGGATCGTAACGGAAACATGAACGGACAAAAATGGAAACATCTTGTCAAGAAAAGCTGCTCTAGTGATAACAGAAGAAGGATTATTAGCATTCCTAAAAACAAGAAGAAGCTTGTTGTCTCATGGAGCTATCGGTTTAGAGTGTAAAGTGCGTTCTTTTAGATTGTTTGCTAAAAATAAATTAATAGTTAATGTTAGAAGGTAAGAATGTTAGAAGACTATTCTACTTTATTATTGATTTGAAAACTTTTAAAAAAATACTTAAACAGTGAACAATCGCAAACTAAGTTGCGTATTTGTTCTGCTCAAAAAATCCAAATCCCTATTAATATTGTAAATTGTATTTCTTAAAATACTTTAATAAAAATAATTTTAACTAACAATGAGAACCTTTAGTAATATTAACCAGCAGAAGAAATATGCTGAAGCTAAAACAAATAAACAATACAGAAACTAGTCCTAAAATCTCTAATTATCTTACCTATTGTTATTAAGAACAAATGATTTGAATATTCCAGTTGTCCTAAGCGAGAAATCCTCTACCAACGTCTGCTTCTGATGAAAATAGACAGGCATAGATGCTCAGGTTCTCTCTTAGGCTTACTGTAGCTTAGAATGGATGTTGCAGTTTTGGTGTGAGCTTTTGGTGAAAAAGCTATAGTCTGCTGGGGTTTCTTAACAAGCTGCAAGGGTCAGTTCTCTCTGTGAGACTAGAGTGCCGCAGTTTGGTGGAGAACGCCGAGACTTCTCTCTCGGGGGCTCCCCTCATCCAAATAATGGATGATATGTCATCAAAAAAACTTTTTGTTGATAAAGAGAATGAAAATCACGGAGTTGGTAGACTTTGGCGGCTGTCTCCAGTTAGTGCCAGTCGAGTCCTGTTAGGCTGCTTCGTGCATTCACAGGGCACCCTTTGCAATAGCCACATTCAAAATCAGTTTTTAATTCGTATCTAATGTAAGGAATAACTAATAATAAAACAACACAGTCTTTGTTATTAGCAAAAGATATTCAAAGAATACTCTGTTTATGTTAAACTGCTATTCCGTTTCAAGGATACAGACTGTATTATGGCTTGTTATACAAAAATTACGAAGGAGTATGAAATGTTGTTAAAAAAAGAAAACCACAATGTTCGTGTTTCAACTGCATTAGATTATATCATTAGCTATATCAAGAGTTTCCGCCATTGTAAGAGACTCAGCAAAAGGGCAAAGTAAAAAAACAAATAGATAGTTATTACAGGTATTTTGTAAAGACAAAGAAAACTGAACGCATTATAAACAAGTCAAGTTTTGTTTTAAATGTCTATATTGGTAATGGTTTAAACGGCTGTTTGAGGTCTAAATGGGTTGAAAGGAGGGCTGGCCTTGACCTCAAAGCGATCATCACAGAGGTGCAAAGAAAACAAATCAACTGCGAAGAAAAGCAAAGAATAGCGATACCATCGGTTTGGTAATGCTACTTAACGCTGTTTTCAAATACTATTTAAAGATGACAAATTCAGAAACTGTTTGCTATTTAGTACTTTATTAGATCAGATGACTCGAGACTATTAATTTCATATGGTTTCTATGCCTATCTAGATTGAGAAGAGAGTTATTAATTACAGTAAAATTGTTATATTGGTTATATTGTGCAAATTATTTCCCTGTATAACTTGAACAAACTTGAATTAATGTCTACTTTTGTACAAGTGGTCACCGCCAGTGTAATCTATTTGTTCTAAATTATCCATATTTGTTAGATTATAATAGTAAGGAATCAGTTCTTTGTTAGCAACACTTTTTCATTCATTTCAGAATCTATTCTTCACGAAGCCTAAATTTGTAGCAAAAAAGTTCGATACTGTTTTGCGTACAACTTTAGGCTGCGCGTTAAACAGAAATATTGTATTTGGATAGTTGTCAAATATAGAATATAAATATGTTTTTTTCTTAAAATATGTTAGATACAAAAAATAATTGAATTAATTCAGTGAAATGAGGATTTTAAAAGGTCCAAGCTGGCTGTAATGTTGATCCTAATTGTAGGCTTTATCCTTAGTCAGCATTGGTTTGAATAATAGAGTTAATGAATCACTATATATACTGTATCTGAAGCATTCCAACAGAAAAATGTAGAAATTTGTTATAGTTGACAATTTAAACAAAGAGGAAACTGTAGAAAAAAGCTCCATTGCCTAAGCCGAATAATAACGGGTTCTGAGAAATGACGAATTCTAGTAAAGAGTTATTTACCCTATATTTATGATAGTATACGATATACTGTACTATTAAATCTAATAACACCACAGGTAGTACATAACCTTCCACTTACGGCAGTTTCTTGTGAATCCTCGCTTCAGCTTGGCATTCTTTTTCCTTTTTATTCTTCAAGACAACCGTCTGTTTCTTTTTTGTTGGACTGAAAATAAAATCTTATAGATTTTTTAGGCTTTATTATCTGTTTGAGCCCAGTAAAGGGGACTTACTACGATAAGTATTGATCTCCGAAGTAATAATTTAGTATTTAAGGAAACTCTAGTTTGTGAGCAGCTGAGTTTACACTCGTTATCTTGTTTGCAGCACGTTTTACTGGAATGAGTAACAGGAAACCGAAATATGACGTAATTGTTATAAGCAAGTGATATTAGGAATAGAATAACCCCCTCTCTAAATGAATGTGGGTGCTTTAGCTTAGTGGTTAGAGCAGCGGTCTCTGAATCCGTGAGGATTTGGGGCTATGGGTTCGACTCCCCGTAGCTGCAGAAGGCTTGGGAAATCAGCAGCTTAGTTATCCCCTGTTTTGTGCCCCTGAAGATAGGAGCCGTCTCAGCTCAGAAGATTCCGGAATGAATGGCCGAAGCCCTGTCTCGAAGATATCTACAGTTATTGTGATACGAGAGATACAGTAAAATAAACACCTTCAAAAAAATTAAATGCATAATGTCCTCTCTTTCATTTAATTCATAAATAAACACACCGGCTTTATTGGTTCGCCTGTAGTTCTTGACAATGCCGCAGCATTATTAAAAGATGCAAGAAAAATCGGAAAGTAATTTTTAAAATTAAAAATATACTTTTTTAAACAACAGAATACATAAGTGTTTGTTTTCTTAAAAAGTGAGTATGTCTTTCTTTTACCACTTGCGGAAAATACGGCGCTGAAAAAGCTTATGGTTTAGCCATCTGCTAAATAAGATATGGTGTTATATATTGACAACTAATCTAACATTCTATACAACTGACTAATAAAACGTAAACGATCAACGGGTGTCGTTGGATAAAAATCAAAAGGCCAGCTGTAGCGCTAGTACAAGCCGTTTAGAATGATGAAACACGTGTGGCGAATCCGACAATAAGGTCAAATTCAGTAAGATTTCGAGGGTTGGGGGCTTGTTTCAAGGGAATGCCTGGTCTTCGGTCTTCGGAATTTTAAGTATTCAATATTAGAATATGGCGGTAAAGTGTACTAGTAATGTTATTTTTGTTTAGTTAATGACTTTATATTAATTAAAAAACGTTTTTATAGGTTTGTGTTTTTCATTTTTTACAAAAGAGAACAATACAAACCTTCTTGAACCATTCCTTGGTGACTTCTGTTCTTTATCCTCACATTTCTCACACTTTGGTTCTTCCTTTATGGGTTTGCTAAAAAAAGTAAGTCTATCATGTTCATAATTGTTTATAAAATATTTTGTTTACACCTCTCATTACATAACTAATATGATCCTTTGGTTAATTAGGCACTTACCTCGTTCGAAATATTCCTAACTCCAGTTTTTTATCAGTGGTTTCCATTACCCAATCACCTGGAACAAAAGGACAAAACTTCTTAAAGAATTTAGGTAAGAAATACAACAATAATAATATAAAACTGTTCATAAACAAACAAACAACTTGCCAACTATAAAGTTATTGTCGAAAGTGATAATCAACGTGTTGATAACCTTATTTTGAATTGAAGCGGTGGAATTAGTGGGTTTTCGCAGATCAGCTGGGCCGTTTGATGTGAGTAAAACAAATCTATCGATGTGGCCTAAGTTTGTTGCTTGTTTTTGATGTGCAATTGAATACACAATACAAGAGAGAACATATGTTAGCAGCAAGACATCATATATTTCTAGCAAAAGAGTGAAAAGACTAGTTCTTAATATAGTTATGAAGTTCAAGAATATATTGGAAATAAGAATAAATCGGAGATGCAAAGGATGAATTCAAAGTCTATTATGGAGCCCCTTTCAAACTAACTTAAGCAACTCTACATTTACAAATGGACTGATATGTTTTAGAAACAAATAACTTTAACTTATGTAATTTAAAAGTTTTTAACTTTTATGGTTGAGCGCTTCTATTCAATATGCCAACAATCATATTATTGAAGAAGAAATTAAGAAAACGGAAAATTCCTTCTATTCAAATATTCAACAACAAGAAAATAAAGGAACAAAAACAGCCAGATGTAATTTTTAACATGAAAAGACGAAACCACAAATTCGAATGATTCGTTTCCAAGAATGATTGATATTTAGAGGACAACTGACGCGCGAAATGAGGATTTCTTGTGATTTGAGGCAAAGTAGATGATTGTGCCAGATGACTAACAACAACGAATAGTTAACATAATGTGCGGTATGGTTAGAGATGTGCTGTTATTATTGTGAAAGAAAGCAACAGCAGACTACTCTTTTATTTAGATTCGAATTGTTTTCTAGTTTTTCTATTACAAGCATAGCATTGCATCCGACAAACCTTAAACCCAACTGCATATGCATAAATAATAATGCAAAACGAGCATCTAACGCAAACATATTAGTTTTCAGTACAAAAAAACACAAAAATAACTTTGTGAATTGAACTTAAAATAAACTAAATTCACTTCAAATTGCACGTAAAGTTAAAGAGGAAATAGAGTTCACTTTAATTTACTCACTAAAACTTATAAAAATATTTAGCTGTTAACAACATTTTTATCAAGAAAGCTAAAATTCCACTAGAAAACTAATAAATCAGGCGCATAAAGCCTTGGTCAATCGCGCTCGGCTATAGGGTCGAGTCCAAAGCGATTTTATCGTTCAAATTTCGTTCGAATCAAGAGATCTATATCTAATTAAAAGCAAAGTCTTGGAAATCTAGCAAAATCACTAGACTTTCGAAAAACACCGCATTTACATTATTTTTACTCGATGTTTTGGTCATGTTTCGGAAAATTTCGGATAATTATCGACTTATTATGGAGCGCGACCCGCGGAAAAGAATAGCGCTCCAGTTAGAAGAAGGGTGGTATAATGGGAGATGATTTCAGTGTTATTTAGTAAAACGAAATATAACAAAACGAGTAAAACAAAGTATATGATTATGTTGTTTATCTCAGTACATAGACCCTGACTGCTGAATTACAAGTTTTAATATTATTCAGTTTATATTGTTACTATGACATGAAAATGAAGCAAAATATAACTACACTAAACTACTATTCGGGTTGCATCAAAGATTAGTCAAGCAATCCTTATACAGTATAAAAAATACATAGTTATGAAAAACTAGTATAAACGATTTTTTTCGATTCAATAAGTAATAATAAAGCATGAAACAAAACTAATATTTTTTCTGTTGCTTTCAGGGTGGCTCAGGTTACAAACTCAACTTTGAACGTCAACGAACAACTGGGGAGTGTAAAATCTAAAAAATAACAAACAAAAAGCAAAGATCTCAAAACGTTATCATTGAATATTTCAAACACAGAATTTGCTCGAAATTGATTGGTTAAAGTTTGCAATTTGGTTGTGGTGAAATGAGGAAGAATGGAGCAGAGAAAGGGGATATTACAACCCGAGAGATCACCGGAGCAGAAATAGGAGGAAACAAGGATAATGGGGAGCAGCCAGGGCTCCCTAAACCTACGGACCGCCGGGCCAGGGCCACATTTATCCGGTCCCTTTTTGCAAATTTCCGTCTTGCGGGCCCGTGTGGAGCCCTATCAGAAATTGAAGTTCCTACTTCGGAATTTTGAGAAAAAGTGGAGTGCCTTCTATAAAATAAGCCAGGTTTACAAACCCATACAACAATTTGGTAGGCTTTTCACGAATTGTTATTCCTGGTTTCACTCTTGTTGAACTTTACAGTTTAGTTTGGTTATAGAAGTCCGAATTTAAATGACAGAAGCTTATGTTTTAATCACTTCTGTTTTAAATGAGACTGTACTCCCATTCTAAACTTAAAGTTCAATTTTCACTGGAACTCTTGAACCACATCATTCAGCCGCACAGATTAAGCTATGGGCTTTCCAATGATATATAAATACACATACATTTCTTGGTGAACTAATCCAGGAATTGAGCCGCTAGATTTCACCCTATTAATTTTCTCTGTCCCGTTGCCTTAGGGCGCGGCGCGCCGTGGATGGAAGTAACTGAGGTATGTATGCAGTCGCATTTGAGTGTCTGAATAAGCCAACACGGCTCGCCAACGCTGATAGTGAGTTCAAAGGACTGCGCACCTTCCACACAAAATGTTGAAATAGCCATTTTCGGCGGGTTAAGAAAAAGCCCATGACTCTTACAACGAAAACACTGATGAGCAATTTTATGTGGTCCCACAACGACAACCTGCACATCTGCAGACATACATACCATTTGTGATGTTGCAACCGACGTCAACTTTAATGTTACTCCACATTCGAATGAAAAGGTATTTTTTTCTTCCTCATGATACAAAGCTTTTTTTCAAGGAAGTGGAATCGTGCGCACTGTCTCCAGATTCCGCCAAAAACGATATACATATCTCAATCAGCAAACCTAAGAATTAGTATCATTCCTTCTGCATATCATTAGAAGTTCATTTAGTTTCTCTTTTTTTTTTTGGATGAACTGTATTTGTGAAATTATCTTAGTTAATTATGTTAATAAATTTTAGAATTCTTACGTTTTCTTGCAGTTTAAGATGCGCTGCTCACATCTTTAACCTAAATCTGTTTTCACTTGCCAGTCAAGTTGCTGTTGGATCTTAAAAACCCTCAATTGATTTAAAGTTTTGCTGTTGTCTGCAGCCAGTTTAGTCGTATTGAAATGAATATCACTGCTTCCTGGTTCATTTCAATACGACTTCCCCCCTTCCTTCTTGCTTCCCCCCTTAGAAGTACATATACTCTTGCCGTTTCGCGCTGGCTACCAGATGTACAGGGATGACAGGAGGACAGAGTGAGACATGAAGAATGGCACATTGTGACAATGAGACCGTAAAACAAGGATGGAAGGAGGGTTTTGTGGAGCCGGATTCGTATGAGACCCGTCTATGTTTTAGATTTCGAGATCCAGGTACGGGTATACTTTTGGAATTTTCTGTATAATATGTTAAGATTTGTCAGAAAACGGTAAATTAATGTGCTCCTATCGACTCTACCACCGCTCGTACTTATCAGTAGTATTTATCATTTAACTATAAAAGTGCATGATTTTACTTCCAAAGTTTGTGGTTTTACAATCGATGAGTAAGCGACTAAAACAGTTGCCCCCCCCCATGCTAACTGCTGTTTTTCTTCCTCTCAAATGATTACGAGAGTCTGCTTCCTACATGGAAGCTATTCGGTTCCACCTTAAAAGTCTGGTCTCGAAAGGGGACAATAGGTATTCTATATGCGATGATTATACCATTTGTTTACAAGAAACTTGTTCTTGATTTGCCATTTACACGTAGGATCAAAGGGACAACAACAAGGGTCAAAACATTGGAAACCGGACTTCTAAATGTGAAACTAAGAACGTTCGTTGTCTTTCAGAAAATGCAAAACGTTCGACCACTTGGCCAATGTAATCCGCTGCCATCCGCAGTAGGCGAGGTAAAGGCCTTTCAAAAGAGAACATCACTATTCAGTTTCAGGAATATATAGAATAATCCCATTATGATAAACAAAATAGAATATATATGTAGTCCAAGATTGGTGTATTAATAATATATTTTTACTGTTTTTCTCTCCATAAGTCGATCAATCCGAAACCAATTACCACCTCCGTGACAGCGTTTTCCTACCTAAATCCCTTATTTACAGAGCTCTGGCGGGTCCATTGTGTTGGCTCACTTTTGTAAGGTGTCCGGTCCCCCGTCAGTACACTTCTAGGTGTCGAGTTTCTCAATGCTTACCACTCACTTATACAACATTCACAAAACAAATAAAACAACACATTATATTACTCTTCGATCAACAAACCCAAACACAAATTCCATAAACGCTAAATGATTGCCGAAAAAGTTATTGAACTGAAATTCGCCTAAGCCACGTGCCCACGTGAGAGTTAATATAAG
>JAQGAV010003899.1:0-11399 GCA_034691345.1 Phasmarhabditis papillosa | reverse complement strand
AGCTTTGGTTAGCTCATTTTGAGATAAATCAGTTTCTGGGTTCAAGACGACAACCTAATGAAGAAAAATAAAACTACGGATAACAGCTACATACCTGCGGTCTTTCCTCCTCCTTCATACGCATCAGCTCAGTTTCTGGATCATCAAAGTCAGCGGTATCCTCGTCGGCATACTTAATAAAGCATCATAGAATTAGGAACATAAATGTCAGGGACATACCTTGTCTTCCAATTTAGCTGGTTCTTTAAAGCCCATTTTCGCTTTCATGGCTTTTATGAAAGGAGGATCCTCTTGTGCGACGAAGGCCAGTCCGGACTTCTCCTTGTAGGTCAGTTTTTTGTTATTTGGAGCTGACATCTGAAAAATAACATACATTTATGCGAGCCGTAAAATGTACTAATGATAACTACTGTTGGGTTCAAGACGACAATCTAATGAAGAAAAATATAACGACAAGACAGACTACTAACAGTTTATAAACCTTACTGAGTGAAACTAGAAGACTGCCAAGAAGGCCTTCGAAGGTTTTCATGGCGGTTTCGCGCAATTTTTACTCGAATCTCGTCACGATTTCGAACATTTAATTCAAATTTACTTTGCCTCAGGTATTCGAATGCCACCCGCACGCCGGGTTAGGCCGACAAATGGGCGGCATTTAGGTGGCAAGCATAGAATGCCGCCCGCGCTTAGGCGGTACGACATTTTGCCGCAGTGCCACCTAAATGTCATCTAAATGCGACTGGCAAATACCTGGTATTCGTTTTTGAAGTGCACCACCCGCATGCACATCGCAATTGGGTAGCGTTTACATGGCACGCTTATTGATTGCTGAATTGAACGACTTGGAAATATTTTAGGATTTGTTTAAGTTTTTACTTGAAATTTATAAGAATTTTTGGTTATTTTATGTAATTTTGTATTTATTTAACAATTAACGTAGCAGTATTACTTTGTAGTTGTTAATCAATGGACCCATAACACTAGAACACTTGCAATCAACGTAATAGTCGTTTTAAAGCGTTCACATAATTAAAAAATCCTTTATTGAAAGTTTCATCCGTGCTTATTTTTCTTATCTATTGTGTCATATTAGTGGTATTAATTACTTTATGTTTTCAGGGTCAAGAAGGTTCACACGTGAACATTGAGAATTTTTCAGTTTCTCCTAAATTGTGAAATGCATAGCTGTCTTGATTTGCGGTGTGAGTTGATGCGCTACGTCTTTCGTAAATTATTATTTTTATAGGATACCAGTGTCAGTCCTCATCCATGTTTGAGGATGAGCCACATGATTCCTGCATGCTTCATTCTTCAACAGATGTCCCATCCATTCTATATAGTGTTTTAGTATCCTGCTGACACATTCCACAGGAGGAACAAATAATTGCATCGGATATAGTTCTGAAAGCGACCTGGTGGAGGTGAGATTTACTATTTTCTGGAAAACTTAAGCATGCAAATTGTCTGGATTATGCGGCACTCGTATACGCCCGTACAATGCTACCTGAGATATTTGCTCCGTTGGATCCTAATGTGATCACTAAATTCGTGTTGCTTTCTTTTGTTTTTTATCATTTATGTGTATATACGCGGAGCAGATAATTTTCTCTTTGTTGCGAATCTATTTTTGCATTTTAATATAATAATTACAGGTGATGTTCTTCTCGATGGTGATAGTGCCTTCGCTGCCTCAGTTGTCTCGGATCTGAGGACTCTATCCGATGATGCCCGTGCAAGTGCCAAGGCACAGATTGAAGCGTATGTATTAGGATGAATGCATGAGTTATGGTTTTCCGGTAACCTATGCTAGGCTTTTTAAAATTATTTTTTGTTCGTTTTAGCGCATCTTCTACTGACCGGTTTTTGATTGTTAGAGCTAAGTTTAAACAGATACCTGGTAACAACGGAATTCGCAAAAAAAAACAATGGCGCCAACAAAACCGTCTAAAACTGGACTTTCTTGATTGAGAAAAAAGAGTTTCCGAATAACAGCCCGAGATTACTCACGGCTCGCCGCGCCCTACGGGAATGGGACAGAGTAAATCTAAATGGTGAACTCTTGATGCTCATAGCCTGGCTTATTTTGTTAAGCAATGCATGTTAATTTATATATCATTAGAAAGGCCATAGCTCAATCTGTGCAACTGAGTCTTTTCGAATGATTTAGTTGCAGCGTTCAAGAGAAAAATAAACTTTAGCTTTAAAATGAGAGCTCAGTCCTTTAACCCCACTGTCTCCGTTGGCGAGCTGTGTACTCGTGAGTAGTCCAGTGGCCGTATCCACGAACGCCTTGAGGCGTCGCGCGCAGAATCGGTATCCACGAAGCCCATGAGACGTTTCATGGCATCTCATGAGACGTCGCGAGTCGTCTCACGGCTTCGGAATCTACAACACGAGAGTAGTCACATTTTTAGAAGGGTGGACCCTTATGTTCGAAATTTTTTTTTTCTTAAACTTGCTCGCTAAGCATGTTTTATAGAGGAACACAAATATGATAAAACTTTTTTGTTCAAAGCGCTTCTTTCTTCGTTTACATCCTGTGAAAAGTGAAATTCAAAGTTCACCGAAATTTCAAATAAATCGCAATATTCCAGGCTTCCGTGCATTCCTGCTAAACGTGTTACTCGTGATTCACTTGTTGAGAACCGATGGATTAGAGTTTTAAAGTACACACAATCAGCCTATTCGGTTAGAAATCGCTCAAATTATAGTCGACGGACAAATTGCTTGCAAATAAAGGTCTGCGAATGTTACGCTGGGGCGCCATTCATTGAAATTCGGAAAGTATTCGAATATCTTGGAATAGATTTTTCTAATTGAATTTTCATAAAATTGTTGTATTTTTCATAATTTTCCGTACACATGGGGTTGTCTACCGTTTCCGTTTGCAAGCGAAAAATCCGTCGACTATATCTTTTAGTTTGATTTGCTTTGTTTTATCTTTATTTTTTGTTTTTATTTTCTTAGTTTTTGTGAGTATACATTAAAACATTGATAGCTACTTATATTGAAACACTGTTATAACTATATGTAACTATATCTTAAACACTATATGTAGTCCTTTCAGAAACCAAGATCAGTTCTATAGTGTATTTTCAAATTTGTAATGGTCTATTCCGAAAAATTGAATGTTAAAGAGTTTTGTATCTAGTTTTTGCAAAGTTGTGCATATGATTTACTAACATAATCTCTTTCAAAATCCAGACTACATCGCGCCCTTACTCGATGCGAGGAGTATCAAAATGTTGCCCTCTAAAAATGGAAAATTTTGCATCAGAACCTTTTTCGAGAAGCAAAGTTTTGCAACGTTGCGCATCCAGTGAGACCGGCGCAATGTATTCTAGGTTTTGAAACAGACTATATTATACCGTATTTTATTTCTCTTCAGATGACTGGAGATAATCCCTATGCGGATCTTCGCATAGTTTTCTTTCCATTTTGTGCAGTGCTGGTTGGAATTATCCTAGATGAGGTACTTCATTAATAATATTAATTTTATTATTATGAAACTACTCTAGGCCAACAAGCGAGTCAAGTTCCTTGGAATACCGGATACCATTCTACAGTTTACCTTCGCCTTCTGTACAAGGTGAGAGTTGGTACTGGGGTACAGGGCTTCGTAATCCCAGGGCTAGCAAATATGCGGACCGACCCGGCCGGGGCCATACTTTTGTGAAAAGGGGACCGGCCCTCACTTTCTAAACCGGTCAGTAATGCTCCAAATTTTCCAACAAAAAAATTTCAAAATTGGAAAGTTTGGTAAAAAATTGGGAATTCCGAAATATTGGGACCTAGTAGGGCCGGCCGGGGCCTAGAAGTTTTGATAGGACAAGCGGACAGTCCCTTGCCAGGGTTGTCCGGAATTCCGACTTCCGATTTCCGGTCGTTTTTTTACCCTCCGACTTCCGACTTCCGGAAATAAAATTTTATTCCGACTTCCGACTTCCGAAAATAAAAATTTCACTTCCGGACAACCCTGTTAGGCACCCATTTCGTTTTGCCGAAAATCGCGCGCAACAGTGGGCGGGGCTTCACTAGTACCGCAGTTTTATTGCAGTGGTTGCACTGTTTGTGTTACATTATTTGATGCTGGTTCGCTGGGAGATTTAGGTTGGCCCCGCTCCTTTAATGCAACTGCATAGAAAGCAAGAATTAATTCACTAAAATGGAAAAGTATTGATTTATTCTATTAGTTAAATAGTTTAAACAAGATTATATACTAAAATTCTTAGGTGGTATTATGTAGAGAAAACAATTAATAGTTTCAAACTAAAATAAAGGAATTTCAAAATACATGTATAGTCAGAGCCAAGAGCCAAGTCGGCGCTCACTATATGTAAGAACATCTCCTTGAGTTCTTTAATTTAACATAATTTGTCCCTCGATGTACAAGACAAGACAAAAGAACTGTAATAAAAATTCGCAAGTATAATAAGATATTATCTTTTTTCGATATACGTGGTCTACTCTCATTGGTGGAGTATTTACCTCAAACTTGGGTAATTGAACCGAAATCCACCATTTGCAAAGACAGCGGGCGAGAGGTCTGCATCTCTCATGCCGCGGTAATATAAGCGGTTCTCTCGTCTCCGTACAATTCCCATCGGAGATACGCTGCTATTCATGTGGTAGTCGAACGCTTATTGGTACTCGTTGATATTATAACTCTCTCGTATACGTAATTTCCAAAAATTGAACGCTTCTGGGAGATTTGTTCCACGCACTTTTTTTTCTATTTTTAACAGATTAGATCCAACAATAACATATCATTAGTATAGCCCTCTGAATTGAATTGAAAATTGATTGTGCAGATTATTCATCTCGAACAAACTTTCTCTTCATAAGACTTTCAAAATTCTGACTGGAAAGTGGTCAAAAAAGGTGTCAAAGTTCGGATTTTGTGATTTTGGATTACTGTGGCGAGTCTCAGAGAAGAGCTACAGAAATTCTGTAAGGGTCTTGTAGAGGGGAAAATTCTGACTTAAAACAAGGGTCAAACGTCATAATTTGTGTGAATCATTGAGAAAATCGAAATCGCTGTCCAAGAAAACAATTTGCCCCGCGACTATCATCGACAAATCAAGGACCTTTTATTTCAAACTATACAATTAAAATAAAACATTGTCTTTTGTAAAACTTTATTTGAATCTACTGAGAGTAAACAAAAATACAATCATAAGTAATGCAAGACTAACAGCTATGACAACTTTGTTAGTAATAAATACTACAAATTAAACTAATATGTTTAATCTAATAAAACTATCCTAAAACAAAAGATTTCTGACTGGAAAATGACAGTCTTCTATTCAACTTTTTAGAATTTCCATTCAATTCATTAAAATAGTAGATATCTTCAGTTGGAAACATAATACGATGGCGGGAACGGTTGCGAATACTCTTCATACTCTTCCGGGTTGGCAAAATCTGAAAATATAAAAAATTTTAATAGTAAAGAGTTCATGTCCTTTCTTTATTATGATGAGAAACTATGTACTTAGCATAATTAAATCTTTCATTCATTGAAAATAGCCATTTTATAAATTAAATACGGCTTCTTTGCTTTGTATGATCATTGTAACACTCTTACCTTTTCTGACCAAAATTCTGGAGTACATTCCTTTTCGGGAGTTCTGGCATCACTCCAGGAGGATTCAGTCTAAATTAAATACAATATAGTTGGTCGGATTGTTTCTATTGCCGGACCGGGCCGAGTCGGCCGTTTTAAATACTTTAAATTTTAGCTGATGAAATACGCATAAACTTGCTTTAGGACCTTTTAGATCATCATAAACAAACCTTCGAATTATTAATTGAACAAATATCCCCAACTGCACGGTCAAGAAAAGAAATTGAAGTTGATTTATCAGCCAGTGAGAGAATATCCGATGACTAAAAATAATTACATAAATTGAAATTGTCCAACAATCATCCTAGAAGCCCTATATTTCAATTCCCTATTTCTTATATACCGTAACCCTACATACCTGCACATCTTTCTCCGACAATCCATTTCCATCTCCGTCTTCCATTGAAGAAAACAATTCAGTTGATGTGTCCTTATACTGCTCCGGTGGGCTTACAGTAAGCTGAGGCCACACCCCCTCTTCCGATTCACCGTCGCCATCCATATGGTATACAGGAGAGATAGAAGCCATGCTGATATTTATTTCAAACTCCGATTCAAAGGACTGTGATGAGGATACTGTAGCCTTTTCATTACTCTGTGTAATCTCTGTCATTCCTGATAGAATTGACATGATACTTGAGTTTGAAGTAGATGAATCATCTTGGAAAAGACGTCTTCGAACAGTTCGTAGTCGATATTTAGGAAGATGACGAACTGGAGTTTCAGCCAGCAGTGGAGCAGGCGGATCATGGGGCTCCATGGGGGTTGCCTTATCGGGAATCGACGCTGGCTTTGCTGGTTTTGGAGACTTTGTGAGCGGTGAGATTCTGCGAAGGCAATCTTTTACAAGTTGCAGACCACTCTTCAGACTATCAACATCAACGGACAACTTCTTTGGGATATCCTTCTTAGTCGGGGTTGCTGTAGCCTTCGTGGTAGCAGACAGAGGAGCGGGGCTTGTCTCCATTGGACTAACAAGGAGAGATGCAGAAGAATCACAGCGAGCAGAATCCATACTGGAGGAATCCTGCAATAATCAATAAACTGAAAACTGTTGGGTGTAACTTTGATCTAAATTCCTTGAAATGTAGTTTGTTTTAAAACAAATTCTTGTAAATGATTATTTAGTTTAGAAGAATCATCCTCACAAACCTTACAACTCTCATATCCTCTCTTAAGAGTCGTATGCTTAACCTTCACGACTGCAACAGGGTCAACTGCTGGCTTTGTTAGTACCTAAACACATTTATTAATAATTATATTATAGTTCATCTGAAAACCTAAATCCTTTAATTAATATGTTCCTGGTTCCGGAGTTATAGTATATTTAAGCAAGAAGTATGTTTTCAGAGAAGTATTCTGCAGTATTTTTAGAGAAAATGAATGTATTTTTGAAGAAAATGCTCATAATTAACCTATTTTCTAAGTATTTTTATACAATACCGCTGCTCCCTAGGATCAGCCAATCCCCTGGTAAAAGTTGGCGAGCTGGGCTCAAGCCCGGCCCGGGCCCAAGTTGTATGGTCTGCGTAGGATACTGTGTTGGAATCCTAGCTGATGCAAAAGATTCAAGTGAACTGAAGGACCGTTCAACGTTCATAAAAGAATCCTATTCAAAATAAAATACACTCCATTTATTTTCAAACACACTAACCCGATTGGAATGTATTGTTTCTAAACTAACTAACCTTATTCTTTACAATATCTTTTTTATCATTTTTCTTTTTTGATGGCCCGGCTTCATTTTTCTTCTCCTCTGGAACTTTTCTTGAACGGAAAAAATATTCACGGAACATGGCTGAAATCGGAAGGATTATAAAAGGAAGACAACTAAAGTTTGTAAAGTTAATAACATTAATATTAATATTAATAGGCTTAAATAGACTAAATAACAAAAATGGATGTATCCTAGTAATCTCAATTCATTACAAGATTCGTCAACTGTTTACGGGAACACTGGGAAGATAGCGTGTTTTAGTCATTAAGATTAAAGCTATTTTCTCTATTGTAAACACTTATTTATAAATAGTTATAATATAATATTATTATTTATCTTTTTATTAATATATTTAAACCAACCTTTTTATGGAATTCAACCTTTCTATTTAAAAGAAATTGTACAATTAAACTATTAGAGTAGAAAAGTTCTTGCATATTTTCCATCTCCTGCTAGATTTGTTATAACCTGCGAACAGAAATATTTAAGTTTTTGTTAGAGAAATCTTATTTAAATATAGAATAGTTTCTTCTATTGCTAAACAAGTTTACAGGTTCTTCTAATTTGAAAATACTCATACGAGAATTTTTTTACTTTTGCTAAGAAATATGTTGACGATGTTTATAGTTTAGGTTTTAGTAATGAAGATGATTTAACTTTTTATGAACTTAATATTCAAATAACTATGACCATTTTAACTTAAAACAATTTAAATATGTAACTTTTGTTTATTATTAAGTTTAGCTGACAATACACAATCATAAGCATAATGATTATAAGCAAGAAATGAAAAAGAAAATACTACAAACTAAACTATTACATACAAATTCAAATATGTTTCAACACAATATTCCATATTAGAAAATGAATTATCTTCTTGAACTTCGATACTCAATAGCAGCACAGATATATCCGGTTATTGCGCATTCTCCAAGGTTGTGGAGGCTAAACTATTAAATTATAAAATTATTTCAATTTTTCTATGTTGTTGGTCTGGTTTAAAATATATCATAGCATTCATTTTCGAAGAGAATTCGAAAACAATATCCTGATAAAATTACTGCGAATAAAATTAAAGAGTTTGGTTTTTATACTAACCGTTTGACACCAACATGATGGAATACATTGGACTTCCTGTTCTGATTCACAAATAGATGAGTTGTCCTGAAAATAATAGGTTAAGTTAAAATAAAAAGATAATATATATTCATAATATTATTATAGAGTCCAATCTATAACCTATAGTTTTACAATAGTGTTTTCATGAGAACGTTACGTACTAAACCAACGTTAAGAACGTTATGTACTAAACCAAACCGAACCTGCTGAAAAATGGGACTTGAAATGTTTTAACCCAACCTCTTCACTTTTGAAGGCAACTATAACAAAATACTAACCTTTGAACTATAAATTGAAGAAATATCGGCAATTCTACCCGAGCTCGTCTCACTCATAAGACTACAAGTAGATGTGAGTGCACTAGACGCAAAGCTGACATTAATCTCTAAGAAAGATTCAAAGGACGGTGATGAGGATACTGTATCCGTCTGATTAGTCTGTGCCCGAGAGGATACTCCTGATAGCATAGAACTGATACTTGACTGGAAAGATAAGGAACTTTCTTGAAAGAGACGTCTACGAACAGTTCGTAGTCGATATTTAGGAAGACGGCGAACAGGAGTATCCACTAGCAAAGGAGTAGGTTGATCACGGGGCTCCATCGGGGTTACCATATGCAACAGCGTAGTTTGGTTTTCTATTTCCAGGGATTCTACTTCACTCGATGAGGTTTTCCGGAGACAATCCTTGAGGCGATGGAAGTCGCACTCCAAATTTTTGAAGTCGATGGACAACTTCCGTGGGATGTTATTCTTGGGATCAGACAGGGTTACGGTAGCGTTCCTATCAAGTTCCGCATCTATGAAGGTCTCTTGTCCAACAAGGCACTGGTCATTTTCATGAATCGAGCTGGGCGAGCTTGTGGTTGCCGAAGATTCCTAAAGTGAACGGTATAATGGTTTTAACTGCCTAAATCACTCTTCTAAACCATAATTTTATATTAAAATAACTAATATTAATAAGATTGTTTATAGTTTTATACAATTATACTTGTCTAGCTCAACTTCTCTAAAATATAAACCTATGCTAACCTCATTATTTCCATAAACCACTTTGTTGCTTTCTGGTTTTCTTCGAAACGCTGCTTTTATGATAGTCTTCAAGGAATTCTAAAATAATAAACAGTTAAGAATGGTATACGATTATAGGTTAACATGTTATAGTCGGCGGACTAATCGCTTGCAGTTAAAGGTCTGAAAATTAGAATTAGAGCACATATTTGCTCTAATTGCTCTAATAAGATCTAGTAAATTTGCAGTTCGTACAGTAACCCGTTGCAAGCGATTAGTCCACCGACTATAGTTAGTATCTAACTACTAGCTATGCTTAAGCTACTTATAATTCAAACAATCGTATCAGCTGTAGTTTCTTAACCTTACACACTTATTTTTAGATTATTTAAATTAAAACAAATTATTTCATTTCATTTATGATCTATCAAACTAACCTTGTTCTTCTTTTTTGACTGTTCTGACCTAGCTTTCTTCTCTGCCGAAGATTTCTTTAAGGGAAAGAAGCATGCGCGAAACATAACTGAAATAAATAAGCTATTAAAAGAATTAAAAATATAATAAAGTAAATACAATGTTTACATAAGCTTAAATGACAAAGTGACTTCAGTTTCGGTAAGCTCAATCCTTTTCGAGGGCGTCAAGCTCTTTAGCTGCGCATATAGGTCAACTATCCATGAAACTCAAGACCTAGCGTGCTGTGGCTGAGTTTTCAAGGCTATGACCTACTTTAAGGTCTAAAATAAAGCTAGTTATAATAAAAGAAATGAAGTGCTGTCAACCAATGTTCGGTAGGGTTGGACATATTTCCAAGGAATCGATAGAACCAATGTCTGTAGGACATTCCATAATGAAACAGTTTTATCTATTGAGATGTATCGTTCAATTAGTTGTAACACTAACTTATTTATCTTTTACTGTTGTTTAACGAATATTATGAATGTTATGTGTTATGAATGGGCGAACCAATGTTACTGCTATAATCTGTTTCTATTGTTAGTTATCACTATTCCTAACATACATATAGTCCATTACAAAACGAAGACTGCGGTGCGCGGTGTTGTGAAAGTTTTGTAAAATCGCTCGTTCTGTGGCAAACTTGGTAAACCATTATATGGTTAGATGGGCAATTTTTTGTTTGATGTGAGAAAAATAGTATCGCGGAAGCCTGTGTATACCACCGCACTCTGCAGTCTTTTGTTTGTTATAGAGTATAGTTATATAAGTTCCATTCAAACAAGAAATTAAACTATTAAGGTAGTATATTTTATTAAAAGAACAATTATGATTTCATAGCCTTGCATTTGAATACATATGTGACGGCATTCGGACTCGCTGTCGAATCTATAAAAAATTCTTATTTCCAAAAACTTATCATTATTTTTAGTGTTTTTTGCAACCCTTGTACTTAAAAATGATCCTGGATGTTTTTTTTTTGGAGTTTAGGTTTCCGTCTGCAATTTTTAAATATCTTATGCGTGGAGGCCTGAGCTAGCTAGAATATATTTGTTACTAAATTACCTGTTGGTATTTCCCTTGCACCCGCCATACTTGAATTCCTTGCAGCTATTGCTACTGGGGTTGTAGGCCCATCTGAAAAAAAGTTAACTTAGGTACCTTGACCTTAAATGAAAACTCTAATTTTCACTCACCTAGGGACTCTCAGAACAGTTGCTTATAAACTCAACAACTAGTTATCAGAACCGTGAAATAAATAATGGAACTAAGTAAAAGATTTTTATTTGCTTCCAAGAGACTAATATATTCGTTTATAACAAGTACTATAACAATAGCAAGAAATGAACCAGTTGAATAGAAGGCTATGATCACTCAGCGCATATAAAACCTAATCTGATAATGCGATTACTCAATACACTTTAGTATTATTATTATTATTATTATTATTATTATTATTATTATTATTATT
>JAQGAV010003898.1:0-11402 GCA_034691345.1 Phasmarhabditis papillosa | reverse complement strand
CCCCCACGTTAATCAGGCCAGGCCCGATCTTCTTGAAGCACGAGCCCGGTCCGGCACAGGCCCACTTTTAATTAGAATCAAACGCTCAACGTTACTTACCACCCATAGCCACTGCAATGACAGAAGCCCTCCGGTTGAAGATGTCCAGTCCACGAGCTGTGGTCCCACAACCGATATCCGAATCCATCAATGCACCATGCTGAATAATTACAATTAACATTAATAAAAATCAATAAAATAATAATAAGATGATAGATCATATAATACGATGATTAAGATTAATTTTAAAATTTTAAAAGTTTGAAGAACTGAGACAATTGGTAAGGTAAAAAAGGACTATATAGTCTACGGACAAACGATATGCAAGTTAAAGGTCTGAGTGCTCAATTTGAAACGCGTAAAATGGTACTATTCACTAGTATATAATAATAGTTTCAAAAAGATAAGTTTGATTTGGTGTTGTACATTACATCATATACTAGTCCGCGTTTTCGCGCGCCATTGCTCAACCCGCGCTACAACAAAATTTGTAGTTCGTACCGTTTACCCAAGCATAAGCCTTGGACGCTGACTATAGTTTATGCGAAAACCTTGCATATTCTTAGTAATAGCGAAGTCGGATAGCAAAAACTGTGTGCACGACTCGTGGATTTGTTTGATCGTCAACTTATATTAATTTTGGTATCATTATAGTTCCCGGCCAAGGTTTATGCTTATTAAAAATCTGGGCGCTCTAATGCAAGCGCGCAAATTCAAAATTTTTTTAACCAGTTTTATCTTAACTTCTCACTCTAAATGCTTTGTTGGTGCGCACAATTGCAAAAAAACCTGCTCCATTGAGTTTGCAGCTCGCACCGTATACTCTTGCATAAGCCTTTGCCGTTGACTATACACAGCCCTTCTGATATAATGAATTTGCTGCGAAACATTAGCTCAATCGTTACTGAAACAAACTACGATGAAATTAAAAAAGGGACCCAGTCCTTCAACCCAGTCCTTGGCAAGCTGTGACTGCTAGAATTCGATTATTCTAGCAAGACACATAGTATATTTTCGATAACCATAACAGTATTTAACCATAAACCACAAATTTCATGATATTCAATTGGAAAGTTTACTTAATTACAGATCTCAAAATTACATGTTTCCCCATAAAAAGTAAAAAAAAAGGCAAAATAGTATTCCAATCGAGGGGGCGACCAAAATCTATTGTGACCAGTGTGCTTCCTGCCACCTGCGGCTGGCTACTGTAGAATATTAATTTTGAAACCATAAATGCGGGAAAACAAAAATTATGAATCGAAAAACGGCAACAATTTAAACCAAAACAATGTTACGTGGTCGTCAGTTCTCCATCGAATTGCGATTGCAACAAAAATCGAAATACAAAGTCGGAACTTTAGAAAGCATATTTGACGCTGTTTTCGAGAACCGGGGCTTTGAATTTCACGGGCCGGGGCCGAAAACTCAAAAAGTTGGGCCGCGCAAAGAACATTTTTATGAAGAAAAAAAGCGAATTATCTCATGTGAATATTCTGATAAACAGTATTAGAAAATATGAATAGGTAAAGATTATTGCACTCTTTGTGGTTGATGCAGAAAAATAGCACTGAAAACTAACTTTTTTGAAGAATTTCCGCTAAAAAGTGTGAGTGGGACCGACCCGGCCGAGAACCTTTCTTACAAAGAAACTACTTTAAATCCTGCAAGATTTGGGAGTTTTCCATTCGGAACAAAAACAAAATCTTCCCAAGTATTAGATGTACCCGAATAACATCCTTTCTAGTTTTACTGTCACGCGGTTGACAGTATTCCGTGGGTGTGAAGACCTACAGTACCCACTTTCGCTTCCCTATCAGCGAGAAAAAAGATGACAATCCTACAAGATAGACGAGGATTCAAAATGTAGATAAAAACAATATCTGAATTACGGGACTGTGTTTTTGTAGCAGTCGAGACTAACTCGGTCTAACAATAAGAGAACTGCAATCCATACGAATCGCTAAGAGCTATGTTTCCAGCGTAGCATGCCGGGAAACAGTGGTGTTATATAAAAATAAATGGAAAATCGGTGGATTCGGAGCATTTTCTTCAAAACTTCATGGATTCTAATTTAAGAACACCTCTTTTCAGGAGACTGCGGGTGTTTGGCCTAGTGGTTAGAGCAGCGGTCTCTGAATCCACGAGGATCTGAGGCTGTGGGTTCGACTCCCCGTAGCTGCACAAAGCTTGGGAAACCTGCAGCTTATTTATCCCATGTTGGGTGCCCCCGAGGGCTGAATGTTAGAAAGGAGCCGTCTCTGATCTGAAGATTCCGGAATGAATGGGGCCGAAACCCTGCGCCGAAGAATTCTACAGTTATGGATTGATATATGTGATTACAGGAAATAAATAACTTTTAAATAAATAATCAGCGATAAAAACCTAGTGATTATACCAAATAATCCACGAAAACCGTGCCTTTTAAACAAATCGAGAATGCATTCCGTTAAATGACATAGAACAAAGTGTAATGAAAGGAAATCATTTAGATGAATAATTTCTGTAATCGGATATTATTATGCATATATTATTACGTTGTTCATATTTACAAAAACACTGTGTGTGTGTGCATTCAGCTCTATTAAATAAACAGTCGTTTGTCTAATTAAAGCAATTTGTAAACAGATGTCTGTCAACAATTAGAATTACATCACGCCAGCTAACTGTAAATTACCAAAATCCGTCATACTTCTCAGAAAATTAGTCAAATTAGTCCGGTTATTCAGCTCCACTTTGGGCTAGTTCCTTACAGAGTAATCGAGGAAATACGTAGGTGAAATGATACAGAAATGATCTAAAGACGTTTGGTGCTAAATTTGAAACTTTAAGGTCCCCGTGGGGGGTCGAAGTGGGGGTTGGGACCAGGTTCAGTCTGAGATCTGAACTTGTGCACATGTAGTTGATGATTGCCGCAGGGAGCACGCGACGCGCCCCTCCGACGCGAGCGGTCAGCTCTCATTCAGCCTCACTCACACATGCACACACACAAATCATATTTCAACCTTTCTAAAACATAGCCACCCCACCCGAAAATTGCCAAATCTCGGCAAAATCCGCGCATTATCCCGGTTTTGACGGTCTTCGGCCGGATTTTAGGGAGTTTCGCTTTTTCGAAGAGACTATGGGTTACTGTAGCTCCAAATTTGAATGTGGTTCCTTTAACTCTTTCTAGAAGTTTTATAAGATACATTTTAAATATATTGGATAAAGTTATTAAGCGAGAGGTCCCTGGTTCGATCCCCGCCGGAGCGTTTAGTTTTGCAATTTTGTAATCAGCCATAGCCAATTCCTAAACCTAGACGTAAAGTCCATTATGATGTCAAAAACCCAAAAATGAGGCAGACCAGGCGCACCCAACGTAGCGAGACAGCTCAAATTAGCGAAAACTGCTCTCGGAAGCCCGCCAAAGTTGAAATTTAAATTAGAGGGTCGCGGGGGAATCGTTGTAAAAATGATTAAACGTCGTTGGCGGCCACGCCAAAACACACGCTCTCCAGCCATCAAAAATAACATAAACACGAAAAAAGACCGTTTTATAGATGATATATTCATGTTCTGGAACATTAACCAGGAAATATTTGGGCAAAAAATGAGTAATTTGGGCCGATCGGGCGAGGCCGAGTGGGTTGAATCTTTGATTCTTAAGGAAAACATTTTGAAATTGATGGTTGGTTTTGTTAATAGGGAGGTTTTCTTGGATAATCAAGGGTTTCCGTTGCAAACATTCAAAAACTGGGATTGAAAGCAGATGTGGTGGTTTTTAGTCCGTCAAGGTGAAGTTTGGAGTCGCCGGTCATAACCAGCGCTGGGAATTTCACGGGCTGGGCCGACTTTTTGAAAATCGGGCTGTTCACCGGACGAAAATTCAAATAGTCGGACCGGTTAAGGACAATTTTTATGGAAAACCACTGATTTTGGTGAAAATTTTGATAAATAGTATTCAAAAACATCAATGGTTGAAGATTATTGTACAATTCATTGTTAATGCCTATAAAATAACACTAAAACTAACTTTTTTGAACAACATCCACTAAAAAGTGTGAAAGAGACTAGGGCCGCCCAGGACCGGGGCCGACTTTTTGGTAAATAGGCTCGGGCCCAACTTAGAGCCGAAAATGGAAAATGCGACACTGACAAGTGAACCTGCCGGTACTTTAATTGTATGACAAGATTTCAGTGACCCACTGTATGACTGCAACAATAGTAGAACTGCTGAATTTAAGTTGCCCACACGGCTCACCGCGCCCTAAGGCAACGGGACAGAGCAAATTCAAATGGTGAAATCTTGCCGCTCAATCCCTGGATAATCTTTATTTAGATATCATTTGAAAGGCCATAGCTCAATCTGTGCGACTGAGTTTTTTTGAATGATTCGGTTCATGATTCCAGTGAAAAAGGAACTTGAAGTTTAAAATTGGAGCACAGTCCTTTAATCACACATTCTCCGTTGGCAAGCCGTGCCCAGTAGACGTTAATACTAGCAACGTGTACACCTAATATGATGAGGCTTCTTTAAGTAGTGATCAAACTCGGATAATCGGAAACGTAACAACCCAAGAATAAGAAAGTTTTGAGGTCAGGTACCAGTCTCTACCCTGGACTCTAAATTTACTGTACTGAATCTTCACCCCAGTCCTCTAGTCTGGTCCATCCCAAAAATCCACTGTAGTTTATTATAGTAATTCTTATGATGGGAAATCCACACAACAGTTTAATAACAAGAATAGGGATATTTTATAAATAATATTTAGGTGACAAAAGTTAGCCTTTTTTAAACAAAGAAGAAAATTAGAAGTATGAAATAGACAATAATATAAACACAGAATACAAGTCTTCTAATGGTGTACATGTGTGACTCTGTTTTTCCCATCGGTTCGGATTCTGGGGATTCTGGCTTTGGTGAACCTTGGCCTTCTGGTATGTCGGAGAGAGGCATCGAAGGCGAAGCGGAGTTCTCTGAAAATGTGAAAAATATCAACGTTTTATTTCGAAGCTGAAGTAAACATCACTATATTCTTTTAAATCCTAGACTGCATCGCGCCATCGACCCGAACCGGCCACCCGAGCCGGTCGATTCCGAACTGTCGATTCCGAATTGCCGATTCCGAATTGCCGATTCCGAAGTGCCGTTTCTGAACCGGAAGAAAAAATAGCTTTGATAACTCGTTTCGTATTGAAGCTATTAAAAAGAGTCTTCTGCATTCAATTCAGCATCAAACGTTGATCTAATAATGATTTTCAATGATAAAGATAAGTCATATTTTTTCCTTAAAAATCGGCACAATCACACAGATCGGAAAGGGCCGGTTCTGCAACGTGCTTGTCACTCGCGCCGGTTCAACTCGATGCGCGGTGTAGTAAAATTTGTATCCATCAAATTGAAAATGAGGCATTTCACAACCTTTTAAAGTTATATATCGCGAAGCAAGTACTGCTCCGGTTTTCAAGGATATGTAAATCCAAGTTCAGGAATACTGTATATTTTTGTTTTGCAGCTTTGTCTCACAGAACAAAAGTATCAGAACTCAGATGACAGATCCAACCTTGATCTTCAACCTGGATAATTGTGTCAGTTTCGGTCTGGAGTGCATCGGAAGAGTGAATGGAGGCCAATGGAGAATTGTAGTTCCGCGCGTCTTCATCATCCGTACCGGAGAGCAGCCTAAAACGTTCTCATTGAGAGGGTAGAGAATCGAACACGAACAAATTGGAATGAACATTTTCGCACCCTCTAGCGAAGTAACCTGTGGCCGTAGTATAGAAACGCCCGGGTGGGGGCCCGGGCAGTTTTTAGCTTGCCCGGGCAACAATTTTCAACTGCTCGGGCAGCCAAATACTGCCCGGTCACCCACCCGTGCGTTTCTTTACTACGACCATTGGGAAGGAGCGCTGTTTTATAAAAATAAATGAAAAATCGGTATCTGGGAGTCTGCGGTATCACGAGCGGGGCGTTATAAAAAATGAATGTGAAATCGGTCGACGTTGGTGAGTTTTCTCAAAAAGTACATTCATTTTTTTTAACACTGTGCCCCGCTCGTGAAACCCGCTGGGAACCTAGGTCTTGAGATGAACTATATACGTTGTCTATTTTAACATTGAATAGTACATAACATTTGTGTCGAAGAGAGGCCTAAGAACGAGGATCATTGAATTTTGATTCATTACTCATATCCAGCAAGATAGTGGGTGCTTTAGCGTAGTGGTTAGGGCAGGGGTCTCTGAATCCCCGAGGATCTGAGGCTGTGTGTTCGACTAGCTTCAGAAGGCTTGAGAAATCAGTAGCTTACTTATCATGTGTGTCTTGTCCCCGAAGAGAGAATGTTAGAAGGGAGCCGTTTCTGCTCAGAAAATTCCGGAATGAATGGCCGATGCCCTGCGCCAAAGAAATATACAGTTATTGTGTGATATATGCGATCACAGGAAAATAAATAACTTTAATAATAACATTAAAGTGGAGCGGGGTTTTCCAACGACTTGCCCGGAATTATTTTAATTCCTCGAAGTTGCCAGGCTCGCAGAAAATGTAGCCCGACCCAATTTCAGGATCCCCGTAATAAATTTTTCAATACTATGTGAATAACTTACAACTGGGGATCAAACGACAGTCCCTTCTCATCGAACAATGGCTGCATGTTCAACTTTGCCGGTATAGATCCGATCTAAAAGTTGCAGTAAATTATGCGTTAAAATAACAAATGAAACTTTCAGCCAGACCACACCGGTCCGGGCCCTGAAAAAGTCGGCGGGCCCGGGCCCAGGGTGGATGGTCTGCATTCAGCTATAAGGTTTGCTATCCTTTCATTCTATAGAGTTAATAAGTTTTTATTCATTTCTATCGTTCATCATGAAACCATTCAAGATTCATTCCTTTTCCGAGGATTCCTGGGGTAGCCACGATTTTAGTTCCGGTTACAGACTCATCTACGGGCCTGGTCGAGACAAAGTCGAACATTTTCCAATCGGCCTGCCCGTCTGGAAGTTTCTGGATCTCGGCCCGGACCGGCCTGGTCAACTTTTGCTAGGTCTGACTGTAACCAGGGGTTCGCAAATTACCGGCCGGTCGCGACCGACTTGGGCAGACCGACCGCGACCGACCGGTCGGTCGAGGTCGGTCGGAATCAGGGATGTCCAAAATGACAAAAAATTAATTCCGGAAACCGGACAACCCTGGTCAGGATAGGCCCGTCGAAAAATTGAGACTACTTTAGAAAAAGCACATGTTTGAATTTTCCGCCCTTAATTACGACCGGTCGGGACCGACTTTTGGAAAATTCACGACCAACCGGTCGTGCGGAGCCCTGACTGCAACTAAGACCAACCCCGAATGGAAGCTCCGTATCCTTGGGCAGGATTGTCAGCAGATAGTCAATCATTACATGTAGAACAAACGATAGAGTGGTCAACATCAGATTAAACCCGTAGAGGGTTACTGTAAATATATTGTTACTATTGAATATAGACCTTTATTCAATTTCTATTTTACATATTTATTATTAATGAATCCGAAAAATCAGCAAAAACTTCACAGAACTGACTAAACAACTCGATATTAAGTGCATTGCCTAGAAAATGGTTCTTACATATTTGAACAAAGTCAATTCCCTCCCAAGTTCTTACTACTCAAATGGACGAGCCAGGCCCACCTGTGATCAAAAAATTTCGGCCCGGGCTTGCCGTTCAAATTACCTCCCTGGCCCTTACAATGCTATGCTCCACACGAACCTATTTTTGGCACACTTCCACTTCCTGGCGGCAGCTCTCGGATGAGATCCCAGCCAAATAATCCCTGTAGTAAGATGTTGAAGATGAGTAGAGACATCGTGAGCGGGGTTGTGTCAACCCAGAAGGAAGCTAGTGTTAGCAGACAGGTGATGATCTGAAAACACTTATTTCATATTTCAAATTTCCTAGAGAATGTATCACGAGCTACGTTTCAAACACAGTGTCCTGGGAGTAGAAAAATGAAGTGAAAACTATTGCTTGGAAGCCATTCTTCACAAGTACGGTTATTTCAATCTCTCCAGTGGCCGTAGTATAGAAGCGCCCGTGTGGGTGCCCGGGCAGTATTTGGCTGCCCGAGCAGTTGTGTGGATTGTTGCCCCGGGCAGGCTAAAAACTGCCGGGGCACCCACCCTGGCGTTTCGATACTACGGCCACAGTGTAATGCGTTGGTAACCTAGTTCCAGTTACAGTAGACTATATCATTTTCTTACGAACGCTCAAAATAAATACAGTTGGTAAGGTTTTTTGCGTTTAATGATAACTATTTCAGTCGTATCTAAAATTTGTCACTCCAGCTTTAGGTTTTTCAAATGTTTCGAATATGGGCAGCACAGGGTTGATCGAGTTTCAATTGTTATTTTTGCTTACAATTATTTTGTCCTTTTTTCTATTCCGTTCTATCCTTATAAACGCTTCAAAACTTACAGTAGGCATAACGACAGTTAGTCCGAAATACGGGGCATGGCGGCTGAGCTTCACACCAAACTCCAGAACTGACCAGTATTGCTCAGGCATGAAGCGCTGAAAGATAGTGTTTGACAGAGATGCGCCGCTCAAACGGGCACGAACGAGTACCAAGCCATTTTGACTCAAACTGTGTGCCCCAATGCACAGCAGCCCAGTCCAACCCAACGGCGTAAAAAAACGTACCGCTCCTTCCGGCATAACCTCATTACAATTGCTCTGCTCTCCAGGTTCACCTCCCCAATAGCAGTGGCGTCTCCAGGTATCACGGACCTCCCAGCCTGTAAATAAACGCATTCAAAACAAAAATCAGGAACAAGTGTTTTTGTAAGAACTATATTTACTTCTTCTAAGAGTGTTTGAAACTTTGAAAAGGACAATACAATCCAATAACTTAAAATATTACCGTAACACAACTTTTGAGAACTAAATCGTTGATCTCCGAGCTGGCCCCTAGTCAACGTTTCTGAGCTCGGGCCTCCGGTCAGGAACACCACATGGCCGGCCCCAAATCTAAATTTCTAACGGGCAGAATATTTTCAACTGTTTCAGAGTTAGCGCCGAAAGCAACAAGGGAGTGTCCCTTGCGTATTTATAGGCATATTTATACTTTTAAGATAATTTTCATTAGGAAAAATAATTAAGTTACTTGCAACTTCCTTTAGAAGATTTATTGGCATGCAATACCGGTTCAAAGAGGCTCAACCAGAGCTGGTTACCGGCCCGGCCTGAAATTTTGGAGGTCAGGTCGGGCCGGCCGGATAATCAGCTCTGGGCTCAACCACTGATTGGCCACAACAATTTTCAGTAACCTCGGTCTACTCAGTGTATTTTAGCTTTTATCTTCAGGCCCGGACACACATCATAAAGTCAGCTTTTCAAATTCCGTGGTTGCCAAAATATTTAGTGTTCATTTTGAGAAGCCGCGTATCGGCTAAGTATTTTTCCTGTAAACTCCCACTTCCTACGGTTCCCTCGTATCACTTGTTCGCTCCAAATATCTGTGATCTCGTGTTTCGTATAATAAATAAACAAACTTTAAAGCACAGAATAGAATAGAACATTTATTGTTTGAGCGCTATATATGCCGTATATTCAGTTGATAGTTCAATTATAGTCTATAACAAACAAAAGACTGCAGGGCGCGGTGTTGTGTAAGGTTTGTAAAATCACTCGTTCTGTGGCAAAATTGGAAAACCATTATATGGTTTGAAAAGTATTTTTTTTCCTTGTGGTCAGAAAAATATTTTTGTAGTAGTTTTATTTTGTATCGTGTCCAGAAAAAGACAAATACGCAATTACGGAAGCCTATGTATACCACCGCGCTCTGTGGTCTATTGTTTGTTATAGACTATACCATCTAGGTTAATTTTAGCATTCTGATACCAAAGCACACTGGCTAAGGTGTTGTGCGTATTTTTGGTTTAAGTTTTCGCAATCAGCGTGGTTAGCATGCATGACTATTTGTAGCTGCGCCTGTTTGGATCACGTGGATTATCTTAGTGTTAGTTGCTTGTTACGTAGATTCGTGCACGCGAAGTCTGAATGTTAGAAAGGAGCCGTCTTTGGTCAGAAGATTCCGGAAAAATGGCAGAACCCCTGCCTCGAAGAATTGTACTATTATTGTGTGATACGAGTTATACAGGAAATAAAATACTTTAAATAGTTTTAATACCTCGATGAAACTTGTTCACCGATGATTCACCGATGAAAACCTGTGGCCGTAGTATAGACATGCCCGGGCCACAATTCTCAACTGCTCGGGAATCCAAAAACTGCCCGGGTACCCTCCCGGGCGTTTCTATACTACGGGCACTGGTAGCGCAAGAGTTTTCACCGGCTGGCCCGGACCCGCCCGTTAAAACTTCACCCCTGATGTGGCGCGGTTCATTTCTCATGCCTTCTGGAAATATATTCGCTTCCAAATATTTTGTGTAGTGCGTATTTTCAGTTCAAGTTTTTGCATTCAGCGTGGTTAAACAGCATGACTTATTGTAGTTTCAACGATTAAAAAAGCGTAATTATCGTTATGTTGTTTGTTTCTTAAAACTAAAGAATGAAGCAAAACATATGGATACGGAACGAGGAACTTATTTGTCTCCGAAGTATGATTAAAACTTCTCTGGTCCACCAGAGAGGTGTTAATACCGCCCGATACGAGCAATACCGCCGGATACGTACAAGTACGGCCTGTTGTACGAACGGTACTTGCATGTACCCGCTAGGTTACGTGCAGATACGAGCCGGCCGATAAAAATGCTCGTCTATGGTGGACCAGAGATAGGAATTAATCGGTAGTAGGGAAAGTTCTTCTCGAGACTACATGGGTCCATTACTACTTAATGGTTGAAAAATTTGTTGGCGGGACACTTTTAATAAGGTAGCCGTTTGGTATACATTGAGAGTATCCATATTTATAATTGGCAAAACACATCAACTAGATGCTAGAAACTAATTACATTAGATATCCGCTATAGTCTGTTTCAAAAACTAGACTGCAAACGCGGTTTGTAGTTAACGTGCCGCGATGACGGGCTTCCCATTCAAAAGTGCAATTTTACTCGAGCAAAATTGCTCTTTCCCTTATAGAGCCCGTTAGCGCACGTTTAATACAAACGGCACTTGCAGTCTAGGTTTTAAAACAGACTATATATAATGCACGACGGCTCGCCAACGGAGACATTAGGATTAAACAAGTGTGCTCCCATTTTAAACTTTAAGTTCGTTTTTCACTAGAATGCTTAACCCACAACATTCTAAAAAACTCAGTCGCACAGATTGAGCTATGGACTTGTGTACTGTAAAATTTAGAAGGAGCGCGGAAATCGAAAGAAAATGTACAAGAAACCGATATAATTGTGCGCTCGCCTTATAATAAATAGACCTTTAAACTA
>JAQGAV010003897.1:0-11405 GCA_034691345.1 Phasmarhabditis papillosa | reverse complement strand
TTTATACTTGCTTTATAGTTTTATTTAGTAATGAAAATTACTTTTGTAAAAGTTTTTTTGGTGAAACTTAACAATAAGCTGCTTGAATCTAACAAAGAATGTAATTTATAAGTAAAACTGTGATATTAATACTAGTTAAAACTTTTAAAGTAAAAAAACATTATTTAAACTATTTTGAACGAATCCAAAAACTAGATGCAGTCTTGGGTGGTAATAGCACCGTTGGAGCCAACCGGTTGGTTCGTTTAATACAAAGTAAACGTTTATAAACTAAATATAATTAAGTTATTTAAAATATAAATGATCTTTTTTAATATTGTTTTTCAGTAATGGAAGAAGTTGTCTTTTTGGACCACCCTGCTTCGGGCTATATTATTAAATCAAAGCCATACCAAATATCATGTAAAGCACTAAATGCTAAGAAAATTCAGTTTAAATGCAGAAATCGTTGGGTGAGTTCATTTTCATTAAGTATTTTTGTTATTTATTTCATATTATTAATATTCCCACACCTACTTTTAATATTCTTAATATAGGTTTCCAGCGCGGTATCCTGTAGACAGGCGGTGTTAAAATCAATGTACTTTTGAATAAAAGGCTTCAAATCCTCTTTTTTTTCTTTCATTTTTATATAACACCGCTTCTTTCCGAGATACTGCGCACCTAGCTTTTGTAATATACTATAGATGCTAATTATAATTTCCGAGATTGTCCTCATACTTCTTGCATATCAGTAGTTTTATCACACCCCCCACAATGTTTATTTTCATGGCGTAGTACATAAAATACGCAATACTGCATACCGTAAGAGAGATAGATAGATAATATTTTATCATTGCTTTCCCATACTAATCTAATCAAAACTGTTATTATATTTAACAAGATTGTTGACACTTCATTTACATATCACAAAAGCCGCAGAGTAACATTAAAACCAAATGATGTTTACAAATTCCGAATAGAGCGTAAGAGGTTTACCGACGGCCTAAGTGGGCCAGGATTGGTCGAAGCTGGGTACGAGCCGGCCCGCAATTGGCAGATAACTGGCAAGTTTAGGGTTCAGTTATCATTTCTACTCCGGAAATACCATTTTCAGTCTGTTTTTGGCATTAATATTTGACATTAGGCCTGGAACTATGTAAAACTGAACCTTCCAAAAGTATAATTCTCTATGAAAACATATACATTTACGTAACTTCCCCGAATTATATTTCAAACTATAACTTTTTATAAATCTATCAAGCTTGGCCTGTAATACGCAATTTTTCGAGATTTACACCCCTCCAAACTGCTCCGATTCCCAAGTCTTTAACTATTTTGTACATAAAATGTGCAGCAGATAACTTTAGTCGTTTTGGCGGCAATCCTTTGATTTCAAAAAGTGCACTTTCTATCTACTGCCGCGCCGGCCCGCTTGACCACCCAGTGTGTCACACATATCGCTTATGATTTTTTTACACCGCGCCCTGTGAATTCGAACACCCCCATCGTTTTTAATAATATACTTAATATTATTATTAATATTAAGGGTGACTTTTAGTGTGAATTAACATATGCTGTTAGGCGATATTGTATAAGTAAGCGTCTCGTATTGCAACAATGTAAATATTACCAACGAATACTAGAATATAAATCCCTAAATCCAAATGAAAAGCCAAAGAATCATCCTAAAACGGGCAGAACCACCACTTCAGAGCCTTAGTTCTTTCCGAGAGCATGACATTTTGAATAAATTATACATTCTATGAGAAATTAGCGACTCCCGCGGGATTCGAACCCGACTATGTCGCGTCGCTTTGTATACCAACTCGCTAACCATTAGACTAAAACTATAGTTTCGAAATAGCACAAACTTGTCGATGATTACATGGACTCTTTGAAAAATGTGTGTTCGTAATTTGGAGGTAAAATTATTTAGTTCGGGGGAAAACGTTATTATAAGTATTAACACCAACTCAAAGATTATACATTTTAGTATATAACTATATACTTTTGGACATTTTGCGTTTTTGGGTTGCATTCGGGTCGGCAGTTAATCCCATGTAGAGTAATCTGTGTTTAAAGGACTAGCAGAGTATTAAAATTCAAAATTATTCATTGAACTGGAGCGCATCAACATTCGCAATAGGGCAACATTTAGCGGTTGCAAATTGGAACTGTAGTCCATTACAATAGCTAGTCAGCGCGGTATCCTGGGGCAGCAGTGGTGTTATATAAAAATAAATGGAAGAACGGTGGATTGGGAGAATTTTCTTTAAAAGTACATTCATTTTAAAGAAACAGCCAATATCTCTAGGATACTACGATGACTATATAGTCTGTTTCAAAACCTAGACTTCAAGCGCCGTTTGTAGTTAACGTGGCGCTACAACCGTGCTTTGTAAGTGAAAGAGCAATTTTGATCGAGTAAAATTGCACTTTTGAATGGGAAGCTCATTATAGCGGCACGTTAACTACAAACTGAGCTCGTAGTCTAGGTTTTGAAACGGACTATAGATCTTGTAACGAACAATATAGCAAATGCTTCATATCTGTCGTGTTTTGCTAGGCCCCCCTGGGGGTTTCGAATGATGAAAAATTGGCGGCTTTTTTTAAATCTGATAGCATTTTGAATACATAAAATACACAACGGCCACAGCAGCAACACGCTTGAAACGAAATATTCGGAAATATAGAAAGGAAATGGCTTTAAAGGAGCATTTTAAAGGACTAAAGTTGCTTATTTCAGTTGGACGAGTCTCGATACGAAACAGTTCTTGGCACAGATCCAGCTAGTCAGTTACCGTACCTGGAGACATCGGTGGAGATTAACAGACAAGAGGTTCCCGAGACGAAAGAACCTGCGCATCTAACTTGGAACGGATTTCAGATAGACAGCAGCGTTCATCTAGAGGATTTTATATGTCAATGTTATGCTTCCGGGACTTCCGATTCAGTCATTCGGTCGGATCCGGCAAAAATACGGATTTCTTGTAAGTAATTAACATTTAATTAACATTATTTTTAAATGTTTTTGTATCATATTATTACTTGCTTTTTGTTTGACTGAGGCCTTCTGCAGTGATTTGGGATCGAACCCATGGTCTCATTTATCCCTGTGGATTCCAAGTCCGCCGCTCTAACCATTAGGCCATTCTGTCATCTCTTTTACGAGCACCTCAGTCTACCTTTACTGATCATAAAATCACTATAAACTACCGTTGTAAGAGACGTTTGTCCGGAGTCAAATTTATAGCTTTATCTTAGTCAAAACTTGGCTGTAAACCACTTTGGAACGCATAATAGAAAGATGCTGTGTTGCGAAACAAAAAGGACCAATCCATGCACCCCATCTTGCTAGTTACCGTACTTTCGCAGTCCTTTAAAATTTGCTTATTGTCGTACTTTTGAATTTTAGTCTGTTTCAGAAGCTAGGTTTCCAACGCAGTATCCCTCTTTATACAGATTGCATTTTATGTTTCACCAGTTACAGTAACCCTGTGAGTCCTTTACTTCTTTCCCTCCGGGACCTGTGGTTACCTATCTTTATATCTTCCTAATCATCCATAACTCTTCCCTACAAACGCGTGCATTTTATCTGATTTGACCCCTCCTAGGGCTGATTAATATCCGTACTTTATACAAAGAGATTTACAACCCCAACAGCCACCCTGCGTTTAGCGGGACGAGGACCCCACACGCAGGAAACACTTCAATTTTGCATTGAAATTAAATAAACTGAAACTGCTGTCAGAATCTTAGGAACTATAATAATACATTCAATTTTGGAACAAAGCAATTCTTTGGGAAAACTGAAAAATCACCTTTATAATTTGATTCAAGATGAATAATGGAGTGGTACTTGCGTATTTTGTGGTAATATTGCGTACAATTTAGTTTTTCGAAACTTCCAGAGCTATATTCATCAAGATTCCTTTTTAACACTCCATTATAAGTCTTGAAACGGACTATATCTGGGCTTTGAAGTAAAATACTGATAGGTTCAAATAACCTAGAGTCAAGTATCGTATTTGCCTGCGTATCACCTCCATTTTGATTGACTGAGCATCATCTAATCCCGTTACATGTGCCTTATTTTGTTTATTTTGCCGTCAATTTTCTTCCGGTGAGGTCAAAAAGTCGCCTTGAGAGGTTAATCCGTCTATTTAATATAGAAGATAAAAATAAAAAACAAATGAATATGTTTCTTCTACCACAAAGGTAATGCGAGACAATTTCTACTACTGCGCCGCCGACTGACCGTTTAGCCGGTAATTGTTTCTTTTTAACACCGCGCCTCTACGTACGCCGGCCAGGTGTTTTAGGATTTAGGAAATTAACCGAAATTTACAGTAATTACAGGTGTTTGCGCGGGAATTGCGAGATTTGGGGGACTTGGAACAGCACATTATCTTGGAGAGTGGCGGCGTTAAACAAAAAATCATATAGTTTTGAAGAAAAGGCTTCCATCCACGGATTCTCCAATAAATTCTCTATAACAACCCGCTGCTCCCCAGGATACTAAGCTGGAAACCGTTTAAGTAGATTAGGACGTTGTCAAATCGATTGTTCTAGAAAGTTTCTTTTTAAATTATTGATTTTCCCGGATCATTTCGGATCAATTAGTGTTATATCATAATTATTGAATAATATTATTAATGGCCATTGGAGAGAAAGTTTATCTGTGGATAAATATCTCAAGTGGAGGTCATTCCATACAACTAGGGGGATTTATGATCCTAAAGTTCCTGCAAATAATTTCTTAAACTTTCATAATATTCTTAGGTATACTGTAGGTATTAATCAATCGGGGTGGTCTGTAATCCTTTAAGTCGCTTGGCCGCCCTTTAAACATTCCAATTAGACCTTTAACGAGTTCTTAAATGAAAAGGTAATGAGCTCATAACGGGCTTATCTTTACGGGAATCAGTTTAAATGGCGCCCTATTTCCAAGAAAATGTGACCCAATACAAATGTAGCAGTCCTTTGAAGGGGGAGCAAGCAGTCCTTCAAATATATAACATTTTTCAAACTAGTAGGAAACCAACTACGCTGAAAGCTGACTCCTAGAACGGATTATATAATGAAATGGTCCTTTAAAATCAAAATAGTCCTTTAAATCCTCTTTAGAATGAATAGGAATGCTGGTTGGTTGCGAGTATTTTGACCGTCATGTGTCATGTCATTATATTTATGTATTCTTTGCCATCTCAGACACATGTTCATTTAAATCACCACCATCCTATTATAATAACACGCCAACAGGGAACACTTTGTGACAATGGGGGCTTTAAAGGACTGATTTGGGAACTCCCGGACGGATTCCTGGATAAACCTTAGCTCTTAAACAGAAAAGTCGGAGGGCATTGCCAGATTTTGACTGGTTAGAGTTGGCAACTTTCCGAGAACCTAGGAAAGTTTTTTTTTGGGAATTTTTGAGCTAAAGATCTTCCTAATAACTAAAGTAGCAAAAGTAATTATTATTCTAACTTTTCTAACTTTGCAAATATGTCAATCATCTTTGACAAGCATTCCATCAGATAAACGGTTGTGCGCCGTGTCCAGCCAGCCCTAGCAGTGTCAAAAATGATTAACCATAGAGACCCACCAGCTAGTTAAGTAAACTATCTATAAACTAAATAACTAATTACCCATATGGGCGATAATTATCAAATGCAAGATCTTAGCTAAACAATAGAAATCTGTCACTTAGCAAGGATAAGGACGAAAGTTTGGGAACGAAAAGTTAGATCAACAATTTGGGATTTACAATAAGGTATAGTCTGTATCATTATCTATGTTTGCAGCCTAGTATCCTGCAGAACGACGATGTTATATACAAATGAATGTACTTTTACAGAAAAGGATCCAAGTCCACCGATTTTCCATTTATATTTATATAACACCGCTGCTTCCGAGAACACTGCACTGGAAACCTAGCTTAGAATACACACTGTAATAGTTGTTTTTCCTAGAAGTATTCTTGATCCATGGTTTCATTCTTTCCGGTATGTTGTTCTCACTAGAGCGCGTCTTTCACATCGTTCAATCATACCTCCACTGTCACTCACATTTAGTAATTAGGCCCTTTCTTCTTTCAAAACTAAACCGTTCGTCTCCGCCGTTTCAAAACGCAAACATGGCCTATTTTCCGCTAAGAACTGCACAAGTTGCGCAATTCCAAGTATCCATGAGTAAATGTATCAGGTTACCTTGTAAATACCGGGCGGCCATAGCGGAATCAGCACATTCCGTTGGGTTCAAAGGACTGTCCCCGCTATTAGTTGACTAGGTGGTCCTCAGACGATCTATTTATATAGCTGTGTAAATTAATCTAAATTATTATTACGGCAGTATCAACTAGTATATGTGACGAGTGTGTTTACAGTTATACAACTATATGATCCATAATTGAAGGACTGTAAAGTTGTCAAATGGATTACTGTAGAATCCTGGTGGGAACCTTCCTGATGGCAAGGTGATACACCTATGTTAGGGTTTGAACACTTAGTAAACCTTATTTAAACTTTCAACTTTAAAGGGCTGTTTTCAGCTTAGTTAGAATACTGTAGAGTTCCCGGAGGGACCTGTAGTTAACCTAAAGCTAAAGTTTTTGTATTCCTTTACTTCCTTATATAAAATGTTGCATTGTATTTGTATATGTGGCTACAGTATGCAATCAATTGTGAAATGATTTGGAACGAACGCGAAAGATGATCGAAAACGTAAATATAACATATCAAATTACACTCGTCTTCTCTCACCTAAAGGGCTAAATAGAATGAAAATAGACGGGAAAAGTAGTGGGAAACGGGATGATTTTAAGGGAACCGAGCTAAGACAGGAAGCGCAAATATCGCGGTGGTGTTTTAAAGTTTAGAAGGAGTATAATCTGTATAAAAGACTTGTTATTGCATTCAAACGAAATAAAGGACTGTTCTCTTTTAAGAATCTTAGTTAAATCTAACTTCTAACGTTTTTGATGCCTAGAAATAAAACAACATTCAAAATCTTTAGTTTTTAACAGCTTGTCTATCAAAAAGTGTATTATTCCTAAGGAATTATCTCCTATAAATTCCGCAGAAACCCGATTTTCAACACCGCAGATCCGCTCGTTGCGTATTCTTACTGCGTACATCTGTTTCTTTTTTAATCCAGCTGTTGCCAAACCCTTCGAATAATTCTAATTTACTTTTAAATTATGAATTATATGCGCCAAATCTGGCCAGAACTTGACATTCTTTGATATATTAACACGCCACCTTCGAATTTTTGCAACCGCTCCCGTAATTCCACGTGTTTTCTGCAATTAGGCCATGTTTCCTGTAAACTTCCGGAAGGTCTGTAGAGCCTTAGTCCTTTAACGGCAATTAGATAGACCTTTAATGAGCATAATGGGATAATTATAGACCTTTAGTCTTAATTATCGATTATTGATTAAACTAACTGGGTGGCAACTGAAGACAGCTGTCAGTTACACCTCTTAAGAGATAAAAAGTGCCGTGTTATGAATAACTGCAGCAAATGATCCAGTGATCCGGCAGAGTTTTATTAATGGGGGGTCACATCAAAGCATGCGCCCCCCTCTTCCGAAAGCAGAAGGTTACACTTAAAAGTCAAAAAGTCGGAAAAAATTAAACGAATGAATTAGTCCTTAATGAGTGCTAGAGCGTGGATAAGTGGGCTTTACGAATACATTTAGTTTATTAGTCTGAATCAAGATCTAGAGTTGCGCAGTATCCTTGGAAGATGTAGTGTTAGATTAAAATGAATGTTCTTTTGAAGCAAAGGCTCCTAATATAACGATTTTCAATACATTTTTCAATAACACCGCTGCTCCCCAGTGGACGTCGTATAGAAACGCCCGGGTGGGTGCCAGGGCAGTTTTTGGCAGCCCAAGAACAATACCGGGCAACAATTCTCAACTGCTCGGACACCCAAAAACTGCTAATTGTTGCCCGTGCACCCACCCGGGCGTTTCTATACTACGTCCATAGGACCGCGCTGAACTTCTGATTTTGGATATGGACTATGTATACATCGATGATTCTTAGCGGAACTCTGCTAATATTTTCAGAAAGCAACACTTTTATATAAATTCTTAAGTTTTAAACTATTCTATAAACTCTTTAAATTCTCTCGATTTCTTATTCCTAAAGTTCCCCCCTAACTGGTCTATTATCCATATTGCGTTCATTGGTTTGGAGTTAAATGACTGAAATGATTTGATTATTTAACTGGCTGGGGGTTCATTCTTTTTATTGGTTGGGGCCGGCCGGACTGGACTGCAAGCATGATTAGGCCTGCATTGAATCAAAGCACTTGAGAAGTAACCATGAAGACTAACCAATCTAAAAGGGACCACTGACTATAGAAGAAGACACTGGAAAGAAGTCAGCACCAGAAAGGGGTCAACAGGAAAAGAGCCTACTTTAAGTTGAGGGTTCATAGGTTCAGGTGAACTTTGTATCGATTGTCGAAGCATCCCGATATACGATTCTTTATTTCGTCCTGCCGAAACTCCATTTTTTCCAGATCTTGTTGATTACAGTTTATTTTCTTTCATAACTTACATCACAATAATAGTAGATTTCTTCGAGGCAGGGCTTCAGCTATTCTTTCCGGAATCTTTTGAGCTAGACGGCTCCTTTCTAACATTCAGTCTTTGAGTGTACGAAACATTGTATAAGTATATTATAAACTGCTATTGCCTCAATTACTTAAGTATATTTTATTTTTATTTTTTTAAACTTTTTATTTTCAGATATGAGAAAACACTTTATCCAGTCCCCTACAAGCGAAAGTGTTCTAGAAGGATCTACAGTACAACTACCCTGTGTTGCGCCTGAGAGTGATCCTAAAGCGAATGTAAGCACTTAGTTTAGACCTTTAATTTAGTTGTTATAAAGCTGAGAATACTTGCAGTTTATATAGTTTAAAGGTAAAATTAGCAAATATTCAAAATGCTTGAGCAGCGGTGTTAAAAATGAATTTACTTTTCAAGATAAGGCTCCCAATCCACCTATTTTTCATTTATTTTTCTCCCTTAATACTGCGCAAGAAACTGAGCCCTTGATATAGTCCATAACAAAAAAAAGACTACAGTGAGCGGTGTTGTTTAAGATTTCAAAAATCGCTTCTTGTACGCAAAATTAAACTTTCATTATATGGTTCGATGCGCAATTTTTTGTTTGTTTTCAGAAAAACATTATTATACTAGTTTTATTGTGTATCATGTCCAGAAAAAGACCGAGCTCTGAGGTTTTTTGTTTGTTATAGACTATATAAACTCTAACATTCGCAAACTCTTCTTCTAAAGTTATTCTAATCGGCCTAACCGGTTTCGTAATTCGGCTGTGGTTTAGATCTAATGTACCGATAAGGACCTCCAACAATGATAAATTAGACCCCAAATGAGATTTTGTTTTCAGATTATTTGGCTGAAAAATGGCGAAGAAATACACCGAAGTTCAGACTCGAATATAATTTATGGGAGTGATGGATCACTTATTGTTTCATCCGCGAGGCTCATTGACTCCGGAAATTACTCCTGTGAAGCCACAAATCCAGCTAACAAGAGGGCCACGGATCCTGTAGCTCTTAATGTTTACGGTGGGTGTAGAGGGTTACTGTAGAAGATAACATGAACATCTTATTCAGTTACGGTATTCATTACAGTTCTAAACAGGGTTGCTATAGGTTATAAATGGTTTGGAATCTACTTGGCATCTATTTTGCGAACTCAAGCTTATTATTTGAAAGCTTCGTAACCGAGATAAATACGACAGCTCGTTCCCAGTCCTTGAAAGGATCACGGTAGCTCGTTTCCAGTCCTTTAAAAGATTACGGTAGCTCGTTTCCAGTCCTTTAAAAGATTACGGTAGATCGTTTCCAGGTCTTTAAAGGATTACGGTAGCCTGTTACCAGTCCTTTAAAGGATTACGGTAGCGCGTTACTAGTCCTTTAACTGGCTATTTGTTTATTTGTGTTTGACACTCCTAAGAGGGTGGACAACACCCCATAATGTCAAGTATATATTAGGTGTAATTCATATAAAACAAATACTTATAAACGTAATTTACTTACTAGAATGATATTTGCAAGTAAATTCACCGGGTTAGATATATTTGAGTTCAGAAATGGTTTGAGGGACATTTTGAATCTTTCTTTTTTACAATTATCTTCATATATTAAAAAGCAAAGGTAGTGTGGGGTGTTATTTGCGTATTTATTCGATACATAATAATTTTGAACGCTCTATAATTAATCTTGCATCTTATTTATATAGTTTGTCTCCAGAGCTAGGTTTGCCACGCACTGAGCTGGTTACCGGCCCGGCCTGAAATTTTGAAACCCAGGCCGGATAACTACCTCTGGCTGCGCGCCATCCCCTGGTGAGAAGCGGTGTTCGATTAAAATGACTGTACTTTTGAAGAAAAGGTTCCCAACACATCGATTTTCCGTTCATTTTATTTAACACCGCTGCTGCCAGGATACTGCGCTCGACACCTAGATCTTGATAGAGTTGTACATTCCAAAACTTAATTTTTACAAATGTCAGTTCACAACCACTAACTTTAATCTCTCAGTGTAGTAATTTGTCTTTGGAGTAGTGTTTTCGCATTGGCGCGCGGAATCTGGCGTCTTCCCCATTATCAGACCTTTAACAACTCTGAGAACACGGTTCCCCAACTAGTGTAATACTATTTGTACATCTATAAAACTAGGCATAATTATGTTTTGGAGACCTGACTTGACTGGCACCTGGGTGGTCCCAACTGGTTACAGCTGGCTGGGTGGTCTCAGTCCTTTAATTTGTACCTCATGGGGCTGTTTTCGATTCTCTTACACAACTTAACATATGGCCACGTTTGACACGGCAGGAACACTCAAATTTCAAAAAAGAAAAGTTTAAAAAAACTTCGAAAGAATGGGGGAAGTCGCGAAAAACAAAGGGCATCTGTCGTGACGCTGGAGGAGCGGCTCGATTACATTTCGCTAATTGCAGGGAACTGGCGGGGAACTGGCGGAGAACTGGCGGAGAACCGGCTCCGTCATCTTTAGGGAGCCCAAAGTTGTGGGGATTGGAAAATTGGAAATCAGAATGTTCAATTTGGGGAAGAAGAATTTGCGCTAAAAATTGTTTTTGGGAATTGGGAAATCTACCAGACAATAATTCTAGTTTTTAACATCACAAATCCATTGAACATATTGTCGTCGTCGAGACATAGGTTCTTTCGTCACGGACTATAGAGGTTTTAAGATTATTTTCATAATACCCACTGAGCACTTAAGATGCAACCATTTACGACCCAGGGGATGTAACTTTTGCGCCCGCATCTGCCCGCTTCTTATGTATCGCGCTCCATTACATTTCATAATAGCATTAGAGCGCCCTTTGTTCTAGCCATTAACATTAGAGCACA
>JAQGAV010003896.1:0-11406 GCA_034691345.1 Phasmarhabditis papillosa | reverse complement strand
GTTACTTTCGGATCTACTCAAGAGCCACGTTTCCAGCGCTGCATCTTTGGAAGCAGTGGCGTTATATATAAAGAATGAAAAATACGTGGATTAGAACCCGCAACTACACAAAATACTATCTTTAAAAAAACAAACAACTAACTTATCATTACCTTAGGTATTCTGATTTTGTTGTCTCCGTATTTGTTGAGTATTTCATATGAATTAACTTCCACATTGTGGATAAATCGGTACATTTTACTCACAGATTCATCTAATTCACGACGAGAAACTCCGCCTAGTGGGGAAACTATCTGAAATGGAGTGTTTCAAGTTTACCATCCCGATTATCAGGAATATGCTGCGGGCAAGGGGGAAATTAGAGGGCAGGCCCTGGGTGTCTGCCGCATTTTCAGAAATGGGACCAAACAGAGCCGGGCCGGCTTAATTTCTCACCAGCTCCCCGGTCGTTTTTCAGCCGAGGTAAAATAAATGAGTGGTACTCGTCTTTCGTTAGGTTAGCCAGCTCCCGAGCTTTTCGAATTGTGATTCGTTTCCTTTCCAAATGATAGTTGGATGTTGTTTAAAGAAATCTGTTTTAAAAACATCACAAACTACAGTAATCTACCTTCACAAGAAACTTTTCCGGCAGGTCAGCAGTTCCATTTTGCCAATCGGGGCTGATCAGGGCCATTCTACCCACGAATCCCTGAAATATGAGCATAAGGTATCCAAAAGATGGATAGAATGCCTGAAAAGTGGGTTGGGTATTCAACGGGCCGGCCCCTTTCGAGAATAATGCGAACTCATAAAGAAGTAATTGCGGCTCTTTTTTACCCCTGCCTAAAAATGTATCAAAAATCTTTCTTTAATTGCTTCTACAACACCTTCGCAAACAAAGATTCATTTTGATGACGACTGAACCAATGTTTCCCAAAAAAACTCAGTTCCCTAAATTAGACTACGGGCTATGGACTGGTACCAAAATAAACATAAGTTGAATGTCATATAAATACAGGAATCGTGCCCCAAGTTTGCGCTATCCGATTTTGCGTTAGGGCGCGGCTAGCCGTGTTACTTATTCAAGAGCAAAGAGACCGTGTCTTTTCCCTATTCTCATGAGAAACTTGCTAATTTAACAAAACCATGAACGGAATAATCTTTAAAAACGGTTTCTTTACTTTTGAATTCGACTATATCTTATAATTACAGCTTTATTAATACAGTTTTAATCCATTCTTCACTTACACTGCCTTCTCCAATCTGTTTCACTGTCTTTCCCTCTCCGAACTTTGCTTCCGTAGCTAAGCTTTGTTGTAACTTCACCTCAACATCTGACCACGTGACGTGCGTGTCCAAAATACCACCACCCACTTCGCACAAACTCATTCTAATATAGAAAAGTTATAAAAGAACTTAATTTTATAGCATAATATAAAAAAGATATTAGAAAAAAATATATTTAACTAGTTAGTTGATGTGAAATTCGTAAAGTACACCATTTTATACGCAATGTTTGCCGTTAAGCAATATTGTGCAATCGCGGCATGGCGCTGCTGATTATAGACAACCGCGGACACAAAAAGGAACGTTATACACACCGCGATGGTGTTAGACAAACGGGTGTAATAGAGTGGATCATACTAAACGCATGGCATATAGCCAGTGGTGGTTGGTCAAATATTGTAAGACTTTCTCTATTATATTTATGCTTCTTGCTGCCAATCTTTTAATTAGAGAAACCTTCAGCCGCTTAGAATCCATCTCAGAAGCTTTTCAATCGGTTGCTTTCGGAACTTTACGAAATTGGCCCTTTTTTTTTGAACGAAGACCCCCGAAGAAGAAAACATAATTATTTTACAAGATTTATTGTATTTATTCAATGGGCGTAGATGTATTGTCCCATAGCAGCGACCATGGCAGGCACGACCAACATAAGACCTAAAAGAACAAATTTAGATAGAAATTACAATAAGTTAACTGTTTTTTTAACTTTAGTTTTAGTCCTTTATTCTACATAAGAAGTCTGGAAAAATCTAAACCTGAATCTTCTAGAATGTTCCAAAAACCGGGGTTTTACCTAGTACAGTTGACCGGGGATAAAATACAGATTCCTGAATACCAGAAAACCGGGGTTCAAGATCCGAATACTGTACACGAAAGTCCGGAAGTTTTTATTGGAATTCTTAGTCACTAACCATTAGCTACTTTAGTAGTGGCTTCAACGGCTTCGGCTTCAGCAACTTCGGCTTCGGCCACTGGCAGAGTGGTGTTCTGTACCAGAGTGGCATCTGCGGCTACGGTGGGTTTTACAGTGGTTTCGCTCAAGAGGGTTTTGTCAGCAGCGGCATTGGCGCTCATGACGATGGCAAAGACCGAAGCGACGATGGCAAGCACAAATAGAAGTTTCATTCTAAAAGAGAATATTAAGATATTTTAGAATAATCAATTTTATATTTGAATTAGGGGTTCCAAAGATTTTTGTTGATTTCGTCAACGATAAGGTTGCCATATTGACAATTATCCGGGTCCGGGATTCCGGAGCCAGCAAGAGACTGCTTGGTTTAAACAGTGGATGGCCAGGGCAGGAACCCAACTGCCGCAACGGAGATCACAGCAGCTATTTACCTTATGTAGCTATTTGCCAGGAAGAGCAGAATTAGACGATGATTATCCACTGAATCCGACTGCTATTTATGTAGATTTTGGAGCAGTTTCACATGGGAAAATGCAGATTCTGAGACTCAAATAGCCCGGGATTTAGAGCTATGAGTTCCAAGTTTATGATATCCATCCAAGAATGTATATGCAAATTCCGGATTTAATGGGAATCTAGTTCAAATATTTCTGAATATTTCAAAAGACGCATGATTTTTGTTCAATAGTGTAATATTTTGGCTCCTATTACGACATCGTCCATTTTATTACACACCGTAACTATGTAGTTCTCTCCGTGCACTTTTTATTGTTAATTGATTATTTAATAAATGATTTAAGAGTTTATTTGTGTTTTACTTTAATTAAATTGGCTTCCTGAATTCTGCGAAGGATAGTGTTTGGTAAACAAATTTAGAACAAATAGTATACGAGAATTCATATAAGAAACCTCGGACACCACAGTTTTTCGCCCCTTAGCCTGCAGCAATAACCAGGGAGAAGGTTGTCGGATAAGTCTTAATAAGTCTGTTTAACAGTGAGATCCAGAAATTAAGGCTGTACAATCTAATTATTCATAAGTTAAATAAACTATATCACCCTACCTTTACAAATTCGTACGGTAACCCTACTTTGATGGGGAACACCCGCTTATATTAATACAGTATTGTTTTAAGAGGTACCCAAATACACTCTACTCAATTTTGAGTCGGTCCGCTGGCTTGGTATATATTTGAATAAAACAGTTATGAGTGGAATACTTCTTACTCCCTACGAGCCTCGCCAGTAAGAAGTTTGTATTGTGTTATCTTAAGTAACTTGTTATAAGGGGAGTATTTTACTAATGAATGTATTTATTCCTATCTTTCCTCTACTATATTCTACTAGTATTCAAGTATAAGTATAAGTAGTAAGTATATTCTATAGTCTATAACAAACAAAAGGATATAAATAGGCTTCCGCAATTGCGTATATGCGTTTTTCTGGATATGATACAAAATATAACTAGTACAATAATATTTTTCTGGCAACGAACAAAAAATTGCGCATCGAACCATATAATGGTTTTCCAAGTTTGCCACAGAATGAGCGATTTTCCAAACCTTACACAACACCGCGCATTGCAGTCTTTTTTTGTTATGGACTATACTAGTATTCAAGTATAATATGTTAAGTAATATTCACAAAACTTAGTACTCTCTTTTATCTTTGTGTCTCAGCTATTTCGCTTTCTATACTAAAATTCATTTCAAATGCGAACTTTTCTAGAAATTTTCTTTTCATTCTATTTCAATGTAAACAAAGCCTATTGTGTATGGGCAGATGGAAGATGACTTAAATTCAAGCCACGCCCACTTGCTTTCCTAACTCAAATAAACAAAATGGTAAGCCATTCCAGCTGTAAGCTCTCTTATGATTTTATGAATATACAGCAAATAATTTGCTAGATTATTTTATAACCCAAGCACAACCTTTTTGACTTTCTTTAGCTTTTTGTAAATTGATTGCACCGTGAACTTAAATTTCATGGTCTAATTTTCTGTTTAAAGGTAGACTATATTTACGCCTTCTCAAAACCACAATGCTACAGTAACCTGCATAATACTGCGCTAATACAGTTCATAATTTTTGTCATTTCCTGATTTGGTTAAAAATAAGTAAGTAAACCCGAATCCTCACGCAACCTACCTTTGCGAGTTACTCTAGCTTTGTTTTTTGATCGGGCCAGGACCAACCAGCTAATTTCGGGTTTTATGAATATACAGCAAAAAATTTGCTAGATTATTTTATAACTCAAGATTAGACTATATTTGGAATCTTTTTCGATTGAAGTATAAAGATAGACGAAAAATCCCATAATACCCCTGCAAACTCCTTTCGTGAGTGGTTTCGTTTTAAAAAAACTTTCAAATTAAAATATGCAACTGGGTTTTAGAGTGGAAAATAATTACAAAATAGGTAGTAGGACCATTTAAAATATATATTGTAACAAAATTTACCACAATCTGATGTAAAACAAGGATGTAATAATCTCGAAATCTATTATTCCTGTTAATAAGATGTAAGACTCTCTAACCAAACCCTGATTACATAACTGTAAACATTAAACATAAATACTCTAAATATAAAATAGTTTATAAACATAACTCTTTTAACATCTGTATATTTCATAGAGTACAGCCAGTGAGGGCTGCCAAGGCGGCTCCTGCCGAAAAACCGATTGTCCCTGTCAATCTGATCATGACTTTTCGTTAACCCCATTTTATATATCCAATCGATACTTTGTATTTTGAGTGTTATATTGCTTAAAAGCTATTGTTAAGTGGTTAAGTAATATAGTAAAACCACTGAATTCCGATAGATAAGTACCAAAAAGATCGGTACTATAACCAAGGAAGGTGTGCAAATCTGCACACCGACCGCCCCTGCTTCTACCGGAACCAAGAGTGTATTTCAACCACTCAGAAGAAGACAACCAAAAAGTGGTCATCACTTCAAATGACAAGTAGACCTTGCTTCATAAAGTATGTTTAAAATGTTTGCTAATTTCTTAATATCATCTTAATAGAAATGATAATGGGGTTTTGTATTAGTTTATTTCAAAACAACTGATAAGTACTATTGTATGATTCGCGGAAGAGTCACTTAGAGTAACAAAAATGTCATATCGGGTCATAAAGAGAACATGATTGGTGACAGGGGCTTGTAATCTGAGGTGTGTAGGCCTGCGGCGCACACTAGTTAGGGAGCCGCTTCGCAGGGGACGGGGCGAACGGATTGTCCTGGATGACTCTGGCAAGGACGGACCAACCAAAATGGCAAAAAATAACCACTCAGAGGACCTAAGATCTCACAACCTGTGATCAAAACCTATTCTGAATATATATTATTCTAGTAAATACGTCGCGCCCTGCGACAAATCGCTAGGAACACAATAAGAAAAGTAGAGAGAGTTTTATATAATTCATAAAAATAACAATACGACACTGCAAGATTAAGTTATAATATGAAATCGCGGGCCATGGCTCCACTCCTGTGCTCTCGGCTGGTGGTCTTATACCATCTGCTGTGTGGAGGCGGGGAGCCTTGAAAGCTAAATATATTATTACATATTATGTATAATCGATATTGGTTAGACATTTATAGAAACATCTAACCTAACAATAAGTGTTTTGAGAAACTAAAAGCATTCCAAGTTATGTACCGGGACAAATAAACCGTTTCAACTAAAGATGAAATTAAAATCTTATCTTATAAAGTAGTAATTTGTACTGCGTAGTCTTAGGCCATGTTCACATTATTATTATATGGATCAACATTCTTGTAGAATATCGTAGAAGTAGCAAGCTCGACGATAATTCAGAAAATATTTGAAACTCTTCAAGCGATTCTGTTAACTAGTGTATATTTGAAAGAGTGCATAAATAGTTCATAACAAATTTTTTTTTCTCATTTTGCCGCATGGGGATGCCGCCGAACGCCGGAATCTTCCTGAATTCTTCCGCGAAGCGGCCCCGCCTACTAGCCGGCGCCGTAGGCACATACACTAGCTTACTAACCACAAATGTCCCCATTATAACCCGATATGTGAATTTTGTGACTCAAAATGACCCGAAATGATCTTATTTAACATCTATTTCAAGATAAAATAATCCCAGAATAGAAAATGAGCTATTCGGAGCGACCCCGTTTGCTAGTACTCTCTTATTATCATCAAGATTCTATAGGTTGTCATAAATCTAAAGCTGAATCGGAACAACAATCATGTTTACCATGCACTCACTATACGGCAAGAAGTGAACCAAGAACTTGGAAAGAGAACATCAACAATCAAATAGATAAAATCTTGAGTATTGAATGAATTATCATTACTATTATTAGACAGCTACATCGATCACAAAATGATTGTAAATGAAGTCGTTTATTATTCGGAAAAAAGAACCCGGAACGACAATGCTAAGTGATTTATTCACAGTTCTTCAGGAGTACTTCTTTTCTGTTTAGTATCTTTTGGTTCCATAACATAAGGGCTTATTAAGGACGCATCGGCACATACTCCTTTACTGTAACAGTGGCCGGGTTTGCAAATACATCCTACAGTGCACGTTGTCATACAGTTCTGAAAGTAAAAGATTAGTATTCTAATTAATACATATTACTATTTATATTATATTAACTTATTTATGACATCACTGAACGCAATAATATGCTGGGATCCTACAGAGGTGGTTATCCTGTCAGCCCGGTCCGACCTGAGTTTCAACATTTCAGGCCGGGACGGGCCGGTATGCCGCTTTTTGTACGCTTTGAGGTGGTTATCCAGCCGGGCCGGGCCAGATAACCACCTCGGGGTTTCTGTATTAAAATTTATGAAATTTACCGTATTTTGATTGTCACATCGGGCACACTGTTTATCTCTACCGCAATGGCTAAACACCTCATGTTCACCGGTACAACCTAAAATTAGAAAGATGGTCAGAGATGAAAGTAATAACGCAATGGATATGTTTCAGAGCCCTTTTTCACCGTGCATTTCTTCTTCCATTGTGTTTCGAAGCACTCTGAACTATTATTTTTTAAACGACAAAGTAGAATACTTATTTTCTGTGGCATTTCCCGATCAAAAAAGTAGAAATGCAATAAACAGCTTCATTCTCAAATGCTAGTTTGGAAAATTTAGAATGCTGAAGATTTTTGACGAAGAAAGCTGATAGACAACGTGCCTGGGGATACAATTCAGATTTCTGAATACCATAAATACAGGGTTCCAGATCCGAATACTGGACTCCAAAGTCTGGACGTTTTTACACTAGGGCTTAGTTACTAACTAATAGGTTTTTCAGGAGTGGCTTCAACGGGTTCGGCTTTGGCAACTGGCACAATGGGGTTCTGTACCGGAGCGTCTTTGATCTCTACGGCGGGTTTTTCAGCAGCGGCATTGGCGCTTCTGACGACGGCAAAAACCGAAGCGATGATGGCAAGCACAAATAGAAGTTTCATTCTGAAATAGAATATTAAGATAGTTAAAAATAATCAATTTTATATTTGAATTAGGGGTTCCAACAGTGCTTGCAGAACAACTGTCCAATAGATACTGACTACAGAATCTACTAAACATCGTCGATTAAGCCAAATCTTGTTCGGAAAGGGCCGGATAAGGTTGCCATATTGAAAAGGATTCATGACCATGATTCTGGAGCCAGCAAGAGACGGGTTGGATTGAACAGCGGATGGGCAGGGCAGTAACCCAAATGCCGCAACGGAGAGCACAGCAGCCACTTACCTTATGTAGCTATTTGCCAGTAAGAGCAGAATTAGACGATGATTATCCACTGAATCCGACTGCTATTTATTTAGAGTTTGGAGCAGTTTCACATGAGAAAATGCAGATTCTGAGAATCAAAGAACACGGGATTTAGAGCTATGAGTTTGTATTTTATGGGATTCATCAAAGAATGTGTAAATATAGTTTAACTATTTCTTAATGTTTCAAAAGATTTGCATGATTTCTGTTCAATAGTGTATTATTTTGGCTATACACCATAACGATGTAGTTGCATCAATGTGCTTTTTTATTGTTAATTGGTTATTTAAAACCGATTTTTGAGTTTATTTGTGATTAACTTTAATTAAATTATCTTCCTGGATACTGCGAACGATAGAGTTTGGTAAACAAATTTAGAACAATTAGTATACGCGAATACATATGCGAATATACTTCGAACGATCGAAGTTTTGCGAAACCCATTTGGGGCTCTCGCCATTTGTGAAACGAGCCCAAATGCCCAATTCTAAATACTAATATGTAAGATTTATATTCAAAACTAAAGGTGACCAGTAGGTGGGCAACGGTTCTTTTTACCGAAAAAATAGAATCCCAGTCTAGCGATACATCGTTTTGCCATTTTTTCTTAAAGCCTTTAAAGTTTGTTTTTTCATTTTACGAAACACGAGATCACAGATTTTTCAAGCGAAGAAGTGAGACGAGGGAACCATATGAAGTAGGACTTCATAGCACAGCACCCAGTGGTCGTAGTATAGAAACGGCAGGGTGGGTGCCCGGGCAGTTTTTAGCTCCGCGAGCAGTTGAGAATTGTTGCCCGGTCGGGCTAAAAACTGCCCGGAGACCCACCCGGGCGTTTCTATACTACGACTACAGGGAGTGGACGCGGCCAATTAAAACGAGTTTGCAAGAATTTTTGTATCACAGAAATTTTCACAGTTATATATTCGATCATAAATATGTGTATGATTGTAAGTTTATGACGTGATTTACCGGTTCACAGATAGTATGACAATGTTCATTGCTCTATTCGGATAGAAAAATTGACTTGATATTACTAACTGTTTCTCTTCACATGTTCTGAATTTTCTTTAATTGGGTATATATTTCTCTCATTGTATAGTTTCAAGATGTACCTGGGGTTGGCGTAAAACAAATTATAAAATGTGTATATATGCTATATATACATTTGTTTTTTTATATGTGATATAAATGAAAAATAATTTTGTTGGATAGGTTTGTTTTTGAGAAAAACACACTTTAGCAGACGAACCTCATACTCTCCAATGGAGCCATCAATTACCCCCTGGCCTTCGACAGTAGAAAGGTTGATTAATGAATTTTTATTTAAAAAAATAAATCAATTTAATTAAATATAAATTATAATTTGAAGCAGTTAGGAGGTACCCATTTTTGGAGCCGCGCGGCCGTTGCATACGGGGCGGGGCTGCCCGTCGCTATATTATTAACATAGTTAGCTATTGGTTAACCAGTTGTGGTGCCTAATATTATTAAATCCCTAATACTTATTTTATTATATACAAACAATACAAAGATATATAAAAAGTGTTTATTAATATAAAATCTACATCCAACTGAGTGTCCTTTCATCTTTCCGTGTCCCTTTCCGCACCAATATAAAAGTTTTAGTTTGGTGCGGAGGCTCCGCCACCACACACATAACAATATATATCCTTATTATCTCATCAAAAGTTTATTAGCATGAATCTCCCTGCATCCAAGTACAACTATATTCATTTGAAGCCACAACACAAGAGCGCTTTATACATATATGACAACCCCAGTTTAGATACAGTTTAGGTACATGTATATATGATCCATGATCTACTAAAAAAGTTTGTGAACCAGATTTATTGTTGAATTTTCATTTATTCATATAACAAGGGTGCCACATTCCAGAAAGACTGCTTAAGCTGCCCTTCTTGTGTTCGGTAAGTAAGAGGCCCTAAGAGATTTGAAATAACAAGTATCAGTACAACTGTTGGGAACGCAATTCTAGAAGATATCCAAATGTGATTTTTTTTAAATGTTATATTTTATGGAAGACAAATGTTATATACGCCCGGGCAACAATTCTCAACTGCTCGGGGAGCTAAAAACTGCCCAGGCACCCACCCGGGAGTTCCTATACTACGGCCACTGGGTGATGTGCTATGAAGTCCTACTTCATATGGTTCCGTCGTCTCACTTCTTCGCTCCAAAAATCTGTGCTCTCGTGTTTCGTAAAATGAAAAAAACAAACTTTAAAGCATTGAAGAAAAAATTGTAAAACGATGTATCGGTAGACTGGGATTCTGTTTTTTCGGTAAAAAGAGCCGTTGCCCACCTACTGGTCACCTTCAGTTTTGAATATAAATCTTACATACTAGTATTTAGAATTGGGCATTTGGGCTCGTTTCACAAATTGCTTGAGCCGAAAGGGGGTTTCGCAAAACTTCGAGCGCTGGCCGAGCGCAATCTCGAATTTCGAGCTGATGATATTTTGCCGAACTCTGCTAGTATTCCAAAGTATTTTTATTAATTGTATATTATTTCGAATGAAACAGTTAAAAGCACATCTTTAAGGAAATCAGTCTGTATCAAATAGAGCTTCCTTCTAAGTGCAAAAAAATTAGATTAATTTTAGATAACACCGCTGGTACCTGGGATAGAAATTCTATATGAAAACTCCTACGCGAGAGCGAAAAGTCACAATTTTTGTAATTAGCATTTTTATCTGTGTAGGGCCAGTAAGTTGTGATTTGGTGTACACATTATCCGACAACCTTCTCCCTGGTTATTGCTGCAGGCTAAGGGGCGAAAAACAGTGGTGTCCGAGGTTTCTTATATGAATTCGCGTATATTATTTGTACTAAATTTGTTTACCAACACTATCCTTCGCAGGATTCAGGAAGCCAATTTAATTAAAGAAAAACACAAATAAACTCACAAATAGTTTATTAAATAATCAATTAAGAATAAAAAAGCAATGAATATAACTACATAGTTACGGTGTGTAATAAAACGGACGATGTTGTAATAAGTGCCAAAATAATACACTTTTGAACAAAAATCATCCCATGTTTCGTGTCCCCGAAGAAGAATGGTAGAAATAAGCCGTCGCAGCTTAGAAGATTCCGGAATGAATGACCGAAGCCCTGCCTCGAAGCAATCTACTGTTATGATACGAGCGATACAAGAAAATGAACACAAACACTTTTAAACATTGAACAGAAATCATGCAAATCTTTTGAAACATTAAGAAATAGTTAAACTATATTTCCACTAAATGCTGAATTAGCATATACATTCTTTGATGGATCTCATAAACTACAAACTCATAGCTCTAAATCCCGGGCTATTTGAGTCTCAGAATCTGCATTTTCCCATGAGAAACTGCTTCAAACTCTTCATAAATAGCAGTCGGATTCAGTGGATAATCATCGTCTAATTCTGCTCTTCCTGGCAAATAGCTACATAAGGTAAAT
>JAQGAV010003895.1:0-11408 GCA_034691345.1 Phasmarhabditis papillosa | reverse complement strand
CTAGCCTTCAAGTAATCCACGACAACTTCGGCGCGTGGTCGTCCTAAGTCACATTCACTTAAAAAAAAATTTTGCCCCAGGTCTGGCAATTCCACCTTGGCATCATCGAATATGCAGAAGGATCCGATTCCAGCAAGAACAAGATTTTTCAAAATCTCGGCAGCTATAATTAGTAATTAAACAGGTTAACACAAGAATCAAACCTAAGGCTGAGGAGCCCAGCACACACACTGAAGAGTCCCTAATAGAACTTTGGCCTTCCTCTCCCCAAAGACGCAGTTGACGATCATATCTAACTGATTCTTCCATCTTAAAAAGGACACATAGAAAATAAGGCAATGCACGAAAAATACCGCTAAACGTTTTAACAAAGTAAAAATGGACTTAAAAGTGATATTTCTCTGATTACGGACAGTTAGAGTATACAAGTCTTTATATTGCTTACAGTACCGTTTTTTAATAAAATTGCCTTTTCGAATATGTTCTGCTTCGTCCCGAGTACATAATCTATTAAAAATTTCCACAAAAAATTGCATTTTTATAGCGAAAATAATATTTTCAAACGCAAACATGTCAAATGACGGATATGCTGGCAGCCTGCCAGGAATAAATGGACTGTAAGTGCCGTGCATTAGATAGAGCTCATCAGGAGTATGAATAATATATAAAATTTTACTTAAAAATCATAAGTTTAACCGTAGTTATGGAATAAAAACTGAAGATCCCAATGTAAACAAATTATTAAATTGCCAATGGCAATTTTAAATAGCGTGCACCCATAAATTAATACGCTGTGGCATCTCTAAATATAAAACCCCTAAGAGACGATCGTGTTGCATGCAAGAATCGAACTTGCATTCCGAATATCGCCACTAACATGATAGACTAGACCTGCCGCTAGGAATACTTTACAGATCTAAACGAATAAATATGAAAAGTGAGAAACAACTTCTAATCCGACCCTCATCTAGAAACACATCGGGAGAGGTGAAAGGTTTATTTACCCACGTAGAATACAATATATATAAACAAAGCAAATAAACGTTAAGAACACAAGATTTTAAAAATACATGACAATCAAATGAATAGGCGATACAAGAGACAAACATATTGAATAACAAAAAGTGATATAATCATAGGAATGTAGTTTGCATCACTTCTAGTGTTACAAACCAGGAAAAACGAAAAATAAAAATTCTAATTGAGTGACCCTCTACATTTAGGAGCGTTACAGAGGCAATCAATTTTTTCATCTTCAATCGGAAATTTATAATCGTATGTGATTTCATCTCCCTGAAACAATAGTAAATTACTAAAAGAACATACCCAAATACCTTGCTAATTGAACACTTGCTATACATAACTATGCGCTTATCACCGTCAACCGTGACAATCTTCGAATAACAATTTGGTTGACAAGAGTGATTTATGAACCTTGCAAAATTTCCTGCTTTAGTTGCGTCAACAACCTGTAAAATGAAACATAGAACGTTTATCACTACCCCACTACTACCATATGTTCGTCTAGACGAAACAGGTAGCTGCTACCAATCCCACGCCGTTCGTAGGCCTTTTCACGTACTTCAGCAACATGAGACCGAACCTAAACAGTGAATTAAGTTAATAGAATTCATCCACATATCACCTTCTGACCGACATACTCAATAATCATATTATCAGGGGCAATAGGCTCCAAAGCAAAGAGCCCCCACCCATGAATTCGAGAAGGAGCAAATTTAATAACTTTCTTTCGATACTAAAATTATAGTTTAAAAACATATAATCATTTGCAAACATCTTTGGGTCAAACTTAATAGAAACCAACCTTTAGCTGATTTACTTTGCAAAAATCAGCATTTGAATCGCCTATCTTATTGAGCAGTCGCCGGTGAAGATTACGAGCATCCTTATTAGCTCGAACTTGTTGCCTCGCAGCTGTTTCATCCTTCAAAGAGTTATTGAAAAATACATTAAAGCGAGACATTTCAATGAGTTAAATATAATATGCGCATAGAGGAGCTGATTCTAATTGTGCTCGAAAAGCAAACAAAAATAGAGGAAAATACCGGTGACCCGAAACCCACCAGCTTTACAAACTGGATGAAAAACTCACCCATTCACTTAATTCAGTGCGATCTTTGATTATTTCCGGACGACGAACAAGGCTTCTTTTCTGTTTCACTGTCATCTTTATGTAACCCATAGCTCGAGCACATCCTTCGCGTATAGGTGCCAGACCGTCTAACTCGGGATCTTCATAATGTATTTCCCCTCGTTTGTTGGTACTGGTTATTGGAACAGCCTATACTAGTTGGTTTAAAAAAATCGGATATTCGTACTCACCAACTGTTTAGGCACATTCGTGTATACATAGCTTTGAAATTCAATAAGCCTTCCTCCAAAGGCTTCTGAATTATTTTGGACGTCCGACAACGCGCTACACAAGAACTTTTGATCTTCTTCGTCGAACATACCCTAAATTGGTATCAAAGCTAAAGTTTTAATATACTTTAAAAGCCATTCCAATAAAGAAATTTTTCATCTTCGCTATCATTAGAAGAACAAACAAACATACCCCCCAATCATAAAGTATTCGTCTTTCCTCGACAACAGAACGTTGCAAAAATGTACTAGTTTGAGCAGCAAATTTAGGAATATTCTTAGACCTAAAACACCTCCAATAACTGATAGAGAACAGTTTGACGAACCTGCAAGCAACAGGAGAAGCATTCTTGGTACCTTTCAACTTCTTGCCCGCAACCGTTGATTTAACAGCCGAATCATTATGTTTGGTGCCAATCCTATTAGTAACCTTAAGTAGCATTATTTAGAAATATCTTCATTTATCATTTTAATACCTCATAGGTAAAAGGTTGAAGTTCATCTTCTTCAGTTGTAGCTAGGGAAACAGGAACGTTAGCAATTCTAGAAATTTTTCTCCATTCTGAGACGCAACTGCCAAATACAGAATCTTATGAAAAAAGTAATACATGTCAAAAAAAGAGGAAAGGTTACCTTCTTCCGTATCAGTACTGTACCTACTGGAGCTTGATCTTGAGGATAAGATCCTACGGCTCGGGTATGGTGTGCGTAAGGTGGATTGACTAGAATGATCGATTGGAATCCTAAACAAATCGTAAGAAATTAACAGATTTATGAAGAAACCTGTCAGTTGTGACTGGTTTGCTATCCTCACTAGACGAAGACTCATCATCAATGCTGGAAGCATGAAGTGGACTATTATCGCTGAACGTTCCCTAACAAAAAAAATATGAAGTTAACATAAAAATTTTTACCGGTGATCTGTTTAAGGCAGACACTAATGCCACTTTCTGGGGAGGCTGCTCAAGTGTAACTGCAGCAGATAGCAGTGATTTTTTTGCTTGTTCCATCTTCTCTCTTTCAATTTTCTGGATTCGATCCGACCAGCCACTTTCCAAAGTCCCGAACATGTCAGTCTCAACGGTTTTATTCACATCCTTATAAAGAATCTCACATAATTGCTGCTCTAGATTTATTAGTATCAATAGTGACGTATCATCAACGAATTCCACCTGAAATTGGATTGTATTTTCATAAAAACAATATTTACCCTGCAAATTCGTTCTGATTCCATTAAAAGATCATCGGAAGCAGATTCATGTAAAAGCTCAGGCGTAGAATCAACATCGACATCCATATCTTCACCGACAGTATCATCAGCATTTGCCACAATGATAACAGGATCATCCACTCTGCTAAAAGGTGAGTAGGTTAGCAAAATATGTATAATGAACCTTTCGATGTTAGGAGCATTATCATCACTGCCAAAAAGATCGTGTAACCTGGAGTCAATTGATACTCGGGGAGGACTGAGTTCACAATAGTTAGCCTGTTAAGCAAATAGTTCAGTACATACTATTGAGGAAGAATACCTCTTGACTGGATGCTACTTCAGCAGAACCCTCTGGATTTGAAAACCAGGGGGGTGGGCGAGTAGGGTCAAACTCAGGTATAACCGAGATCTCAAAGAAAACAACTAAATTGCGAAAGTAAACTACATACCACAGGAGCCGAGCAAGGGAAAGAAACTTCACAAGTAGTTCTTGTACTGTCTTCGCGTAAAACTGTACTATTGCTAGTTTCGAAAGCAGGCAAAACGTTATTCTTCTAAAACAGTATTGTACCAATGACAGCAAATAAAGAAACAAACAGTAAACTCTCGAGTGGTTCCCTCCTTTTTAAAATCTCCTTTTCGGACCTCTCGTCCACATTCGTATTCAGAAGAGTTAGTTTCCCAGGAATGGCCTCTTTTTTCCTTTTTCTTTCTTAAACTATAATTTAGTTTCATCTGCTACCTTAACCTACTTCGGAGAACTAGTTTCAGAGCTGCCTTCTTGGTTGTCGGCAGTCTGATAATGAAAACAGTAATGTAAGACAGTAAAATAATATACCTTTGATTCCCATCGCGATTTACGCAGCCTCACTTTGGTAACGGTCTTTTTTTCTTTCATGATAATTTCCTTCCGATCATCGCTATATTTTATAACTTCTTGAGTGATTTCTTCTATTTTAGTGAATTCTCCACTTTGAACGGAATCCGAACCACTACTATAGTAAGAGCTCTTCCTAAAATATATTTTATTGAAGCCCGACGCGCTCATCAAACCTGTGCCTGTGACGAGATCGTTCATGGTGCGACCTATGAGGCGATCCCGATTGTTGCCTGAATTCTCGCCTAGCTGGAGACCGCTTACTCCAAGACCTCTTGTTATGAGGCGAGCGGCAAGGTTTCCCATAGTGTGGAAATGGTTTTAACGGTCCTGATTATGAAACAAATGTATGCTTTGAAAATATGGCATACCTGAATCGACATAAGATGAAAGATGTGGCCGAGAGATTTCATAAGCTGGATCAATAGCGCTGTAGGGTGGAGGAGGTTTTGAATACGAGTCTTCAAAATATGAATTTAAAGAAATATGCAAATAAAAAGAGCGTGCTATCTAAGGATAATTACGATGAGAGGAAAAACAAAGCCCTGTTAAAGGCCAAAATTTTGAAACAATAGGTTTACGATGGACAGAAAACACACCAGCATATGCAGGATTGGGCAATGCGGAATTCCTTGGTCCATCCCAACGTAGGGTCCTGGGACAAACAATTGATGCACTTCGAACTGTTTTCTGATGACGTCCTTGATTCTCCTGCTTGGGCTCTTTCACAATTGAAGATGTGGCATCATTGTTAACCAGACAGGGACGGACTTAAAGCCTCATGATGTTAACAAACATAAAGTTGCATTAAGTATACGCCATTTCACAGGATTAACGACGAGTAACTCACGAAATGATGATGATGTTGTGGATGTATCCAACTCCATAGAATGGACGAGTGTAGGAATACCTAAATCATCATGCTTGCAAAAATGTCCTCAACGCGTTTATGGGGATCTGGTCCAATTAAGTGATCACATTATAAATAATTAATTATTCACAATCATACCTTCATCGAGCACTTCTGATAGAGCGGTATATTCGGAACGTAATTCCGTTAAACGATATCCCTCAACCATTCGTAAGTGTCCAGGGAGTGGTAAAACAGACGATGACAGTTTCAGATAATGTGCAGCTAGACGAGCAACTAAATTATGAAAATGTATAAAAATAACATAATAGTAACTTACAGAATGGGTCCTTCACACAAGATATCGACTTCCCGAATACGGACTTTCCGTTATTTTGCTTGACAAAACTATCAGCTACTAAAAATAGAATTATAAAATATAGTATCTAGAATGAAACATACCAGTACGGGTCTTAAATATTATCATTGCCATACCAAGATGCTTCTTTGTTTGAGGGTGTAATAACACTTCACAGTAACTCATGAGACCAACATTCCTGAAGAACTTGCATACAGTAAGACGAACAAAACAAAACTAACCGAGCCATACTCTCCAAAACCCTATTATCAGCATTATCATTCAGATTAAAAACCGACACCTCCCCGACAACTGGCTCTGCGCAAAAGTGTTCATCAACCTAGAGTTATTATAAATTTACACTGCCGATCCAAGGAACTAACCACAAACATGGGAGTAGGTAGATCAAGATCGTTGATCCGCTTTTTCTCTCTCGGATCTTTCAAATGCTCCTTACGTACATTCTTCTTGAGTGCCTATAAAATATATGTAAACAATTCAATGAGAGTAAAAACGAAACCTTACCTCTTTGCAAAAGCTGGGCATTATACCATTGACCCTTTTCTCAAAGACTTCCCTGCCATTGACAAAATAAGAAACCAACTTAAATGGCTTTTGTGGCGGAGGTGGTGGATCTTGACAAAGATGTCCATCCGAATGTGATGTGAAGGGTTGCATCACTCCGCGAGAGGGAATGGAGACCTGCGATCACACCTGTAAAGCAATTCTATTGACTTTTATAAATAAATACACAGCATCGAAATTTACAACATGAATCAATTGGAAATCAAATACAATCCTATTAATTTGGGACTATCCCGTTTCCGAACTGTGCGATTTTGCCGATTTTTTAGGCTGGGCGAAAGGAAATAGTTCAATCAATTAAATGATTTTTTTAAAACTTAATAAAATTAAAACGAAGCTCTATAAAATAACTTTGATGAGAAATGAAGAACAACAACTTATTTTCCATAAAAAATCGGTTATGAGGGATACACACTCGCGGGTAGTGGAGTCTTGCAACGAGAACTGTGGAATACTGTATCATTTGAATTCTTGCTTGCACCCACCTAATATTTGCATGTCATTCATTCATTCGTGTTTGCTTCATTAGGTTATATGTTTCCTTTCTTTGGTTGTTGTATATCGTTATTATATTAGTATTGGTTCATGCAAATTTATTTACTTTTTTTTTGAATATACTCTGTTTCTAATATGTGTTTTAGTCGAGATGAGAGAAATCGTCCATGTGCAAGCTGGCCAGTGCGGTAACCAGATTGGTTGCAAGGTATATTGTATTTGACGTGCATACTTTCATGCTATAGTTTAGTTCTGGGAGGTGATTTCCGATGAGCACGGAATCCAGCCCGACGGAACCTACAATGGTGATTCGGACCTGCAGCTGGAAAGAATAGATGTGTACTACAACGAGGCTAATGGTTTGTTTATTCTTTTCAACGTAGTTGTATTTCTTGTTTATAGCCGGGAAATACGTGCCCAGAGCCGTTCTTGTTGATCTGGAGCCTGGAACAATGGATTCAGCTCGTTCAGGACCATTCGGACAGCTCTTCCGCCCGGATAATTTTGTCTTCGGACAGTCCGGTGCTGGAAACAATTGGGCCAAGGTATGATTATCTGTCTAAACGAGTTTTCAACTATTCATTTAGGGTCACTACACTGAAGGAGCCGAATTGGTCGACAGCGTCCTCGATGTCGTTCGCAAGGAAGCTGAAGGATGTGACTGTCTTCAGGGATTCCAGCTCACCCACTCGCTCGGTGGTGGAACCGGTTCTGGAATGGGTACCTTACTTATTTCCAAGATCCGCGAGGAATACCCGGACAGGATCATGTCTTCCTTCTCCGTTGTTCCCTCACCCAAGGTTTCATTCTTGTTTTTTGTTTTGCAATTTATGGAATTTATCCAGGTATCTGATACTGTCGTGGAGCCGTACAACGCAACTCTGTCTGTCCACCAGCTCGTCGAAAATACAGACGAGACGTTCTGTATTGACAACGAAGCTCTCTACGACATTTGCTTCCGAACGCTGAAGCTCACAAATCCAACCTACGGGGACCTGAACCATCTTGGTTTGCTTGAAATTCTTAACAAGTATTATGTTTGCATTCAGTTTCGCTTACAATGTCTGGAGTGACAACCTGCTTGCGTTTCCCAGGTCAGCTGAATGCCGATCTAAGAAAGCTCGCAGTCAATATGGTTCCCTTCCCTCGTCTCCATTTCTTCATGCCTGGATTTGCTCCTCTGTCAGCAAAAGGCGCCCAGGCTTACCGTGCCACTTCGGTTGCTGAACTAACTCAGCAGGTAAATTTGATGTTTTTTCGCAATATATATCCTTTTTAAGATGTTCGATGCAAAGAACATGATGGCAGCCTGTGACCCTCGTCACGGTCGTTATCTCACCGTCGCTGCTATGTTCCGTGGAAGGATGAGCATGCGTGAGGTTGACGATCAGATGATGTCGGTCCAGAACAAAAACTCTTCGTATTTTGTTGAATGGATTCCGAACAACGTAAAGACGGCTGTTTGTGATATCCCACCTCGTGGACTGAAGATGGCTGCTACCTTTGTTGGAAATTCGACTGCTATTCAAGAGATCTTCAAAAGAATTTCTGAGCAGTTCACTGGTAAGACATTTGTTTTTGATGAATATACATGCTTATTTGTTAGCAATGTTCCGCCGCAAAGCTTTCCTTCATTGGTATACTGGTGAAGGCATGGATGAGATGGAATTCACTGAAGCTGAATCCAACATGAATGATCTCATCTCGGAGTACCAGCAATATCAGGTAAATTATTTTTGGTCATGCTCTGTGTTTGGGACTCTGTAAAAAATTTAGTTTGTTTTGTTACCGCCGATTTTTTACATTTCTGTTTAGGAAGCTACTGCTGACGATGATTGCGAATTCGATGGTACTGGAGATCCAGAGGCTGCCGTCTACGCTGAAGAATAATTCCCTATTTTGTGTCCCATTCGCTATGTACAAATTTAAATAAATTTTTGTGTTGTTACTTTTTTGTTATAATCTTTATGAAATATCAGTTCTGAAAATATAAGAAGGCTTCAGTGGGGAGGGAACTTTTACTTTCCTAGTTGTTTTAGTTGTGTCAATAGTTGACCTTCGATCGGGATATCTAATGGATTTAGTTATGGCTTGCAGAGTTCTGTTGGGTTCACATTTTGATAATTATAAAAGATTTTGCGCAAATTCTAACATATAGTTCAGAGAATTTCTATTAACTGGCATCAGATTACTGATTTTGCAATTTTTGCAACCCTTAACTGATTTTTGGAAACATTTACTTTTTAAGATGTGTGTGTACCCGCGAAATTTTGCCTCTTATAAATTAGTTATTTATCAATTACAACAACTACAAAAATCGTTTTTGATTAACACCTCGAAACATGATTTCCAACGCGACGGTTGCAGTTTGAATCATCACCTCAGGGATGCGACGGCATTATTCCGTGTCATTTGCTGTAATAAGTTGTCAAAAAGTGTCATTTTCGGTCAGTTATTATGAAAAAGGAAAATGGTTGGTCAGCCAAGAAGTTGGTGTATATACGTGAAAATACGCACTATTGAGTGAAACTTTGCCTTATAAGCTAAATGTTGATGATTGGAATCCTCCCGAATACAGAAACCCCGCAGCTTTGATGCTTTTTTATGGAATTTCCGCTTCCTAAAGTTTATTTGGTTTACATCTTCTGTCTATTCTGTATTCTATTTTGGCATATAATAGGGAGGCGGCGGGGACGCGGGCGGGGAATATTCGGATACACCATGCTAGCTTACCATAACTTTTTTTGTTTCTGAACCCTTTGTATATTATTTATTATTTATGTATTATGGTATTTTATTGGAGCTATTTTTATATTTTTATATTATGTTGGATTTTATTGTAAAAAGTATTTTATTGGATCGCGGCAGAGTAATGGCGCGCAGAAACTAATGAAATGAAAAATTAATACATAGGTGATGAATTTGAAAGGTATTATCGATTGTGTTTGTACTAAATTTGGATGTAAAAGTGATTTCCTTTCACCCATAAGTCTCATACGAAATAGCTCCGACCAGTGCCTTGGGCTCGTCAGTAAGACGGGCATTGATCGTGATGTAAAAATTTTTGAATATATATTCTTGGCGCTCTAATATGTTATTGGCGGGATTATAATTAAAATTTTGTTTCGTACGTAGTTTGCGTAGTAATGTACAACACCATATCTAACTTATTTTTTATGAAACAATTAGTTTATACTAGTGAATATAACTATTTTTCGCTTTTTGAATTCAGCACTGGGATCTTTATGTTGAGTTTCGTTTGTTCGTAGACTATAAAACACTTCTAGAGAGAGTTCAAAAGAAACTTCTTAACTTCTTTACTTAAACTTCAAAAGAAACAAGGTAAAACAACAAACAAATAAACATTTTTGTAATCTTTATTAAAAATACAGTATATGACAATATTTGACTAGATATTACCCGTAATTGCAAAATACCGTAATATACATATGAGCATAGTTATACATAGAATAGTCTATTATTTAGGAATATTATTATCATTTTCGTCCTTCTTCGGTACTAAATCTCCTAGACATTTGGCGTAAAAGTCGGGTACCATATCGAATCGGGCGTCCTTCTGATTTTTTATTATATCCGGAACCTGATGGCATCCAGAAAGCACGAAAAGAGTCTTTAGACCATGATCACGACCGAATTTAACGTCCGTATTGGTTCTGGAATAACAGGAATTAGTAAGTTTCTAACTAAGTTTAGAAGCTTCTTTGTAAGTAAGAAATGTGTTGAACTCAACCTTAGAAGGCTCAATTGTTTACTATGAATCCTTCAGAAGCCCAGTTACTGTCGAAACAATCATTTATTTTGGGAATATTGTAAATGTGTTCTATTAAAATATTACCAACCTATCTCCGACCATTATTGTTCTTTCTGGATCAATATTCCATTTTCTTTGAATGTATTCAAAGGCCGGCGAATTAGGCTTGCCCACTGTTATTGGTTGTCTGTTTGTAGCACATTTTACTGCAGCTACAATCGGGCCTGCAATATTAATGGTTAGGATCGAGATCATTTTAGAGTTTTGTGTATGTTTTAAAATTTCGAATGTTTCAATTCTTTTTGGATTCAATTCTCAATCGACCAACTGGTATATGACTACTTCTAAAGATTCAATTTAGTATATTAAATAAAATAAAAGGACCTGGAAATATTAAAAGTTAGAAGTTTTTCTCTGGAAGTCAAAAAGGGTCTTAGGTTTTTATTATTATTGCTATTACTATAATAGTATTGTTGTAATTTTATTGTTAGTCTGTTAACTTTGGCACGCATCCAAATGTTCCGATCAAAATTTTCATCGGTGCCATACCCTATTCTCCTAACAAACTAATGCGTCATATAACTTTGCTTTATTGTTAAACTCAATAGATTCAATATTATATATATATAATTTATATTATTGATTGTATGCGATACTGATATTTGAATGATCACTGCCCATTTAAGTTATGAACCTTAGCCCTTCGTTACATAAAATTATGAATTCCACTGTATCCATACCTGCATCGGGAATTAACAAGTTGGGATTTGGTCCTGGACAGGTCTCGTCTTCGTTTGTAGCAAAGAAATGACAATCTGGGTTCGTAAGATAGTTTGAGGCGATCATCAGCTTGTTGTAGTTGAAGTGTTTTTCGTA
>JAQGAV010003894.1:0-11413 GCA_034691345.1 Phasmarhabditis papillosa | reverse complement strand
ACCTGAGCTACAATTCCATTTTTAATAACAACAATTCTATCTGCTTTTTCAATTGTTGATAATCTATGCGCAACTATGATGACAGTACGTTCTTTGGTACATCTAAAAACACTCTGTATCAATTTTTTCTTTGTTTTTTATTGTTATAGTCTGTAACACAACCTAGACTAGATCGCCCGGCATTACCGAGTTACTGAAAACACTATTGAATTGTTCTGATTAAGTTTTTCTTATTCTTATAGAACTTCTATTCTTCTATTCTTCTAATTATTCTTATAGAACGAACTTTTAAAAGTTTACTCGATAAAACTACCTAGATTGATAGCGCCGGCGATACTGAGTGCGCGATTTTGGTTTTGAGTTGCCCTATGTCAAATTCTACAACCGCGATTTGAGTTAGGGCGAGTTAGTTTGTTTCATTAAGGCGGCGCGATGTAGTCTAGGTTTTTAAACAGACTATAGTTAATGTAGCTCATTTTTATATAATTGTTGTTGGTGAATTTGAAAACTTTTAAAGGACTTTACTTCAAACTGTTATCTTGCAATATTCTTTGCTCTCTAACTTATAAATAGATTATATGAAATAAGAGATTCTGTAAGATTAATACTAAAATATCTAATTAAATCCGTAAAACATACCTATTTATAGCTTCTTGTACTAATGATTCTGATTCTGTATCTAGTGCGCTCGTAGCTTCGTCTAATATCAGTACAGCAGGTCTTCTAACTAGGGCGCGAGCAATGGCAATTCTTTGTTTTTGACCGCCTAAAACAAATATGGGAGAATTTCTTAAAACATTAACTTATATAGTATATAGTCTATCTCAACACCTTCCAGGGTTTCCAGAGCGGTATCGCGAGCGGGGCGCAGTGTTATAAAAATGAATGTACTTTTGGAGCAAACACACCACGCGATGCCGCGCTCGTAACCTAGGTCGTTAGATAGACTATAGTATAAAACAGTACAGAGACCCGGCTAGGTTTCTGTGCTGGTTCCTTTAGAGAAGCGGTGTTAAATTAGAATGAATGTACTTTTGAAAAAAGGTTCCCAATTCAACGATTTTCAAATTATTTTTATATAACACCGCTTCTCCCCAGTCTAATGCGCTGTTAACGTATTCTTAATACAGACAATACATAATCGAGTTGTTCTATCCAAAAGTTATTTTTATAAAACTGTTATTGACTGATCCGGTACTAAGCTTTTGCGCTGTGTGTGTGTTTTAATATAGTGCTTAGAGCAGCGGTCTCTGAATCCGAAAACACTTTTAAATCACCAATGTTTTAAGCTATCCATTTGTTACCTGACATTTGTACTCCTTTCTCTCCACACTTAGTATCATATCCTTTTTCAAAACCAGTTACAAACGAATGAACATTTGCCATTTTAGCAGCATTTAACATATCTTCTTCGGTGGCCCATTCACAACCATATGTTATGTTATATCTAAAACAAATCTTTATTATTATACAGAGCTGGGTATCCGGCCCCGCCTGAAATTTTGGTGGTCAGGCCGGGCCGGCCGGATAACCAGCTCTGTTATTATATACTCTTTCAATATTATGCTGGGACGATTTACTCAAAATATCAGTTCGTAACAAAATTATAGTTGCCAGAAAGAACTCAAAGACCTTTGCCAACACCATGAATGAAATATTTAACCTTCTGAAGGCGTTGACTGCGTGGGGTTTTCAATGTATTATAATAATAGAACATATATGACTATTATTATTTTATTCCAGTATTATTGAAAATACACAACAAGTTATTTTTACGTTCCAACACAATAACTCTATTGCTTGGATACGGAGGCTACAGAGTTTCAGAAAGAGCTTCATTATAGTAAACTTTAAATGTACCCATTATGCTCCAGTGACGTGCAGACTACAGCATTCCGCGTTCCGCGACTTTTTTGAGTTCCACATTCCGCATCTGAGCTCCGCAAACATTTTCGAAAGTTCTGCATTCCGCATCCGGGTTGCGCACTTTTTGTAAAATGAAGTTTCGCACATCGCTGGTACCCAAGATGCTCAAGTTTTTCGGTTGTTCTTACCGTATAGAACCGTCATAAAGTACTGGTTCCTGTGCAACAAGCGCAATCTTCTGATGATAATAATGATGATCTATGTCTTGAATTCTAATTCCGTCAAGAGTAACCGACCCTTCTTGTGGTTCATAGAAATGTTCAATAAGTGAGATTATAGACGATTTTCCACTGCCACTGGGACCAACTAGAGCAACAGTCTCACCGGTCTTGAAGGTCAAGTTCATACCCTAAAGTCAAATAATTAGCTCTATAAAAATATTTATTTTTATTTGTAAAGAATTTATAAAAACTTCATTGTTACATAAATCCTAACAAAGCTTTTTAGGATCCAAACTTTCAAACTCCAAACTAAAACGGGTCTTCGAAAAAGATTCCGTCAGTTAGGAATAGAAGCTGACTTCCAAAAAACAATGAGCTCGATGAGACAAACCTTCAGAACCGGTTGATTCAATCGTGTTGGATATGCAAAGTGTACATCTTGTAGTTGAATTGTTCCTTTAACTTCGGGAGTTTCCGTTCCATTTTGTGGAATTAAAGGTTCACGATTTAGGTACTGGAAGACTTTGCGAGAAGCTCCGACGGATTCCATAACGCCTGTCATAATATCCATCATTCCCTGTAAAGACAGTATATATCTACTTCTTTGCGAGATTCAAATGTTCTTAATAATAAGTATATTGATTGTGAAAACACTAATTTTTGTTTAAGTTGTCAAAATGTCCTTGATTTCACGTATGATCGGAATTGTCAAACGAGTATTTTCCCTAGGATTGCCAACTGATTTGCCAAACAGTGACTAGAAGCTTTGTCTCATAATCTCGAGGTCGATGGTTCGTTACTCTCCGAAGAACCTCCGCTTCCCAGGTGCTGTGCAATGGCGTCTTGGCTCTCTATGGTCCATTGGTCTCATTTCATCCTCCAAATATTTGTGATCTCGTGTTTCGTAAAATATGAATAAACAATAAACTGTCCTGCCCAGAATAAGTGACAAAATCTCAACGCAAGCCGGTCTCGGGTTTGGCACGGTCCCTGAACCATATGAAACCTAGCCTGACAGTAAAGTTGAGATAAACAGGCTAGGCTAGGAATACAGACAAGTTTCATTACCCTGGCTTTCCCGACGGTTACAAAGATTTTTTATGAACGCTAGCGTTTCCAAACTGAAATTCAGATAAATAATTATAAAACCTACATAAATATTATCCTTCAACTGAATTTGGTACAACAAGAACGTTATCAGGAAATCAACTTGCATTTTGCCTACAACATTATTATTTTGTTTTTAAAGAGAATGATTGTATATTTTACCAGAAACAACCAAATATCCCCCATAGAACAATACGGATACAAGTAGAGCGCTGTCACCTGCTTCTGCAGTACTATTGTAGCCCAAGAAGCAGATGCATCTGAAAAGATAAAGTAGCTTCGGTATTAATTTAATCAAGAGTTGGAATTCACCGAGCTGGTCCTTTCCCACAATTAATGACAGACCATGAACAATGGTACCACATTAATATTTTCGCTAATACTCGTAATACTCAACCTATGGGGCGTAGTGGCCCAGTGGTTAGAAGATTCGCCCCATAATATAGAGGTCGATGCTTGGAATACCTCCCTCCCCCCCCCTAAGAAAGAATTCTTGCAAATTTGTTCTCATTCGCTGTAAAACAAGTGATATAGCTTGGCTACTCAACAAGCATTAGGTAATTTAGTACTTGACAATGTTGGCATATAGAAAATATATACTCCTCCTTCATAAATGGGAAGGCAACCTACTTTCGCCAACAAACTTCAAGAACTTCATCTAGAGCAAAATTGAATCTTTTAGCTTCGTTAGTTTCGCAAGCGAAAGAACGAACAGTTCTAACTGTGCTCAAAACTTCCTCAGCCACTTTATTCGCTTTACTGCTGGATTGTTGTTTTTCTTCGGAAAGTCGCTGAAATGATTCATTATAGTTAGCGCCGAGAGTAATAATGGAGTGTCCTTTGCGTATTCTTAGGGTTTTTATAACCGCACCTGCATGCAAATTGCACGCGCGTACTTGCAAAGTACAATATTGAACGGAGAGTAGCCGTCAGATTCTGGCGCAGTGCTCGCGAAAGGGGCTCAGACGAGCGTTGAATTCTTTACACTCCATCATTACTCTTGGCGCTGAGTATAGTTTAAGCATGTGTATGAGTGCCGAGCCCATTATGACTCAAACTGTGCGCACCGGTAGCCGAGCTGAGCCCTCGGTGCGCAACTTGTAGCGCGCAGAGTCGCTTATTTCTCAACTTTTCACGGTAGCCACTTACATCGAAGTACGATCCTATCACAAATATAACAGTTGCATTGATCGGAATCATTATAACGGAAACCTAAACAGAATATTTATTTAGTTTTAAATAAGTTTTAAACTTACAAATGCTAATCTCCAACAAAGAACAAACATTACGGCCAATGAACCGACCATCATTACAAAATTTCTAAGGAAAATGTTCATATTCATAGTAATATTAGCAGACATTCTTTCACAATCTGATGAGATACGAGATAGTAAGGCTCCTAAACGAGTAAAAATAGAATAGAAATAGTTTCACGGTATCCTAAGTGCTTGATTGTTCGTTCTTAAATTGATTACGATCAGTTTGGTTATGTTTATATCGTTGAGAATTTACTCAGCGTTTGGAGGAAAAGTATATTCTGTATCTAGTGTTAGTATTCCAGCGGAGTATCCTTCTAGGAACATTTGGCTCCATGCTATAGTCGTAGGTGCCATAAATCACAGAGTAGTGTGTATGTAGGCTCTAGAATGGCTCATGGCGCTAACGTGGCGGTTTACCTGGCGGTGAGGTATGCTAAGGGTCATAACCATAACCAGGCTCATTTGTGGCACATCACTTAAAGGGGGCTAATATCAGGCTAGGCGAAATTGCGGCGCTAAGGTGCGTTTTATGTGGCGCATATGCAGGCTCAAAGGTGGCAGTGGCGCAAGAGCGGCGCATAGTATGGTTAAAAGCGGGCCTAAAATGTTCGGAGTATATTGAAGCGTTGCTAGAGTAAAATGAATGCAGTTTTGAAGACAAAGCTCCTAATTTTAAATTCATTTTCATAAAACACCGCTGCTTCGATAACGCACTGGAAAGCAGCCAGCTTTTGATACAGACTATTTTTTAAACAAGTTGAAACGAGTAAACTTTGATTGTTAACAAGTTAGTTAGAAAAAAATGAAAAAAACTGTTTTATTAAATATTAATTTGTAGATCTAGCTTTTAAGGTTATGGACTATATATTTCTGAAAACAGTTTTGTTTATTAACTAACCAGAACTATTTACATCAAAAAATCCAACTTCTTGTCTCAATAAAGTTGAGAATAATTCCGATCTTACATTATTGGCTAGTTTGTCAGTTGCGTAATTAAAGAAACAACCTCGAATTGCACTGAAGAACGCACTGAAATGAAAAAGTTTCATGATAATTAAATAGAAGTGCGGTAGATTTAATAGTATTAATCAATAAACAAATTAAAAAAAACCTACGTTGAAATACCCAACCCGACCATGATTAATACAGAAGTTAGGACTGTTTCCATTGTCTTAGACTGAGAAATTGAAGAAACAACGTGACCAACTGCTAACGGAACGAACACTCGACCTAGAAAAGGAGGGTTAGAAGCTTAGACATTGGTTCGAATAATATAGTCTATCTCAAGACCTAGGTTTCCATCGGGGTATCACGAGCGGGGCGCTGTGTTATAAAAATGATTGTAAAATCGGTCGACGTAGTGCGTTTTCTTCAAAAGTACATTCATTTTTTATTACACAGCGCGGCGCTCGTGATACCGCGCTGGAAACCTAGGTCTTGAGATAGACTATACAATCGAACTATTGTTATTTTTAAAGTTATTGTTAAGACTATAAATAACCAATTATTGAAAGATCCTACAAAATGTAATTGTTCTGATCAGTATTGGGTAGTACATTAACACGGCTGCAAATAGTCCATCTATTTTTCTTGTTGTTAGAAGGTATAGTCAGTCAGTTAGTTACTAGTTCAGTTGGATTTTCATGATCTGCCAATCATTGTCATGATTTTCCAACTCCAATTTTGACACAAAATACAGAGATAAAAACAGCATACTCACCTCCAGCATAGCCCAGAGCCGCCAGCAATCCTATACCAAACCAGAACTTTTCCTGCCAAACGTAAGTGGCTATTAGTTTCAAGAGCACGGGAGTTGGGACTCGGGCTTCGTCTTCTGAATAAAAGAAACTATTGAAAAACTTTACAGTGTGAAACTTTGAAATGTGAGGAAAACTTAGAAAAAAGGATATTATTTGTCACTTTGCCTGGAAAAACGTGAATCATTCATCTGAAAAGAAGGGCAAACTGTCTCACATCTTTTCTCCAAACCTGTTTTCATGTTAGTAATCGTTGAGGATGGGAATCATTGACACAATTTTTTTATTCTTATTTTTGAACTGTGTTTAAAATGAATAAAGATATAAGTCAAAATTATCATGAATCATCTTGGGGTCACAAAACTGTCATTTGGGGAATTAATAAGGGAATTAGAGGCCTGCGGCGCGAGAGAGGTGCCATTGCGGCGCAAGTTAGTAAGGGAATTGTTATGTCGTGATCTATAAAAGGAATAAACCAACTTTTTTTTTAAAAAGGTTGTTCCAATAATGATTTTACATTCCAAAATTATCATAAATATCGCAATACCTTTCTCGCCGTCCTTGGCTTCAATTGTTGATTCTTCACTATCATCATGAAGTCGTTCATAAAGTTCTTCATAAAGCTTTTGCTTTCTTGATTTCGTACTATTCCAAACAATTGTATATATAGGAATAACTAGCAGTGACCATAATATTATTAAATATACTCCAGGAAAAGAAAGTTGCTCGGCTATGTCAGAAATGGCTAGTAGTTTTATCAAAGTTACAGTATACTGAGCCAAGCCGAAATAGACAAAATGCTGAAATATGAAATTTGGTAACTGATATAATTATATTTGAACTTTCTTTTTAAATTTTACTGTTAATGCTAAAGATGGGCGAGAGGAACCCATCTCATGCTCACTCAAGACTTGAACATACCACAAAGGATTGCAAACAATTTATAATATTATTTTTTATGGATATGAACTTCTTATACAAATACTCTTCTTTTATACTCAGGTGCGAGGTTTACTGTTCTAACAGATTTCAACTGAAATCAAAGATTTTGATCCAATATTACGAAATAATAAGAAATTTCCGTTCGAGATATTCTTTCTCGCAAAAACCCCCGCATGTAAATAAAGAAACTTGTCTTATCAGTGATGTGTATAGTATACAGACAACTATCACACTTTGTACTATTTTGTGAAAAGATTTCAAAAATCACACAGTTTTACAAAAATTATAATAATAAGTAAAGTAAATATTGAAATATTTGTATATATTCGCAAAAGTTTAAATCTAATTTATATTTTATCACTGTACAAAAACTTAGGGGGATCAAATCGGCTCGCCGCGACCTACGAAAAGGAATTCAAATCGTAAAATCTTAACGCTCAATTCCTGGATTAATTTATTAAAGAATTCACTTTTTTATATATATCATTAGAAAGGCCATAGTTCGATATATGCAACTGAGTTTTTTCAAATGATTTGGGTTAAAGGTTTTAGAGAAAAATAAGCTTTAATTTCATAATGGTAGCACAGTCCCTTAATTTCACTGTCTCCGTTGGCGAGACGTGTCCTATCGGCCGATTGTTTTATTCAACTTTAAACCACCGCCCGGCATGATACCGCTTCTCGAGAACACATCAATTTAGAACTCACCCTCAACTTAATGAATGACTTCGCTGGCTTCAGACTAATAATACCTAAACCTAGGCGAGCTAACCACAAAAATAGTAAATCCACAGGATTCGTAGTTAATGAGTATCCATTTGAGAATAGCGAAAACTCTAGAATTTTCTTCGGCTCCGGACTCCATGAATTATGGAATAAGGAAAAAGATAATAGGATTATAGTGAGATCAGTTATAGAGAATAGAATAACAGATGTGTAGAGAGCCATGTCTAAAATATTCTTCTTTCATATAGTCTAAATCAAGAGCTTGCTTTCTAGCGCGGTATTCAGAGGGGCTGCGGTGTTATATAAATAATGGAAATTTGGTGGAATGGGAGCCTTTTCTTCAAAGGTACATCAATTTTTATCTAACACCGTAACTCTCCAGGGGCCATAATATAGAAACGCCTGTGTGGGTGCCCGGGCAGTTTTTGGTTCTCCGAGCAGTTGAGAATTGTTGCCCGGGCAAACACCCGGCCGTTTCTATACTACGGCCACAGGAACCTGCGCTAGTAAACTAGCTCTTGATATCGACTATTTACTCCAGAAGAGTTTAAAAAATAGCCGGGATGTTCTGGGAATTTAAAAACAAAGTTCGCTTTTATTAAACATCAGTGGCCGTATTCATCAACGCATAGGAGGCTCTCATGGGAGATTTTGCAACCTCCCATGGGATGAAAAACCTCCCGTAGCTTCTTGCTGTAGCACCTACGGGAAGTGAACCTCCCATGAGAAATATTGATGAATACGGCCACATATACTTTACAATGACAAACAATATTTTGGAATGAAATATACAAGTTTTGTAATTTGTTAGTAAAGGCTCTTAGTGGACACATAGTTATTAATACTTTTAAAGATTTTGTGTTAAGATAAAGTTTTGTCGATTAAAAACCAGTTTCCCGTTACTAGCCTTCAAGATACTGTTTGTTAAATACTAGAAAATGTGAAACGTGGTTCATATAACGTGGCGGAAATTTTGACACAAAAAAAATTTGATGCTGAAAATAAAAATATACAACATATTTAGCTGAGGAATGCACTAACATTAAGTTAGTAGAGCTCTACAGAGACAAATACAGTACCATGCTCATTTCGAAGGAACTAATAATAACGGACTTTCAACTATGGTCAGTAGCAATTATATCTGTAATAAACAAATACTAAATGCTGATCTTAAATGACGATACGGCTTGCAAAAAGTGCAGTCTAACAGTTGAGCAAGCCGTGTTAGACTTTAGAATAGTCATATTAACAGATAAGAAACACCATGATATGAGGGTTTAAAATAAAGATTAATAATTAATAAAAAAGGTAGTAAAACTATTTATATTAATAGATTATCTTATTTAGAAAGATTGACAAATTTGATGTCATTTAAAGCTTATGAAAGATGATGCAATTCGTCACCAAGTAAACGGTACAGGAACACGCCAAGAACTTCAGTCTGGTCGTTTGATCAAACACTTGATAACGGAAACGACCTTTAGGAAATAGGCAGCATAAAATAGTTACTTGTTACACTTTGACCTGTGGCTCTATTCTTAAGCTTATCATAATTAAAAAAAGTATAAAAATATTTTATTTCCTGTATCCCTCGTATCACAATAATAGTAGATTTCTTCGAGGCAGAGCTTCGTCCATTTATTCCGAAATCTTCTGATAGTGAGCATAAACGCCTCCTTTCTAATATTCAGTCTCCGGGTGGAGGAAACATGGGACAGAATAGCTGCTGGGTTCCCAAGCCTTCTACAGCTACGGTGAGTCGAACCCACAGTCTCAAATCTTCGCGAATTCAGAGACCGCTGCTCTAACTACAGGGCTAAAACACCCAGCCGCTTCTCATATGTGGTAGAAATTGCAGTATGCAATTCAAGTTTAAACACACTTGCAATTCCTAGAAAAGGATAATAACGGCCGAACATTTTCACAACTTAAAACTATATGGGTTTCATGCTGTAACACATCTAAACAAACTAAACTGTTTTTCTTAAAAAGTGACATTCTGATGTTTAAGTATGATTTTCAATTTATTCGACATTTTTCAGTTTAAAACAGTATTTATTACTTCATTTTCAAAAAAAACTTACAATTAAATCAATAAACAATGAGGTAGAACACAATGGATTAAACACTACTTATCATCGCTTACAAGATATTTATTAACATTCACTACAGTTTATATTACTAGATAGCCAGGTTTTAGGGAGTAGCTCTGTTAAATAGAAATTAATGGAAAATCGATAGATTTGGGGCATTTTCTCAAAAATACAAGCATATTTTTTTTTAACATCGCTTCTCTGCAGAATACTGTTACGGAAGCTCAGTTATTGTTTCACACTTTTTACAATACGTAGATTGAAAAAAGGTATTTAACAGTAGTGGAATACTCATACAAATCATAATGTTCGAGACCAATGACAGCTTAAAACCTCGGTTTATGCTAATCCTAAACAGCAGCAACTAGTTTATCCGTAGTAACAGAAGTATGCATGGATCTTCTACTTGCCTGACGGGCCAAATGAACACGAGAGTCACCGCGACACAGAACCAAATCAAGAAGGTCGGTCCTGCAAAGATATTACTAAAAGATCTTACTTAGTTCCATCTTTTCACTTTAGTTTATTTCACTATTTATAAAATATTTATCACTCTTACTTACCTTGACCTTTAAAAGTTATTATTATTATTATTAACACAGATAGCTAATTTACTTGGGTAGATTCCCAAAGAGAAAATGTACTTGTGATCAATTTTGACATGTTTTTTACACGTTCAACTCAAGACTTCCTCCCTTTTTTTGTAACCTATAGTTTCCATAGGTAAGGTTCTATACACCTGAATACTGAGTGTAAAAATGAGCCGTCTCTGCTCAGAAGATTCTGGAAGGATTTGCCGAAGCCCGCCCTCCACGAAATTTACTATTATTGTGATACGAATGATTACGAGTAAGAATACTTTAATTTTACTAACCTTAGTTGTTTACTAAAAGTAAGAAGCAGCACGGGGCTAGTAAGTGTTGCAATGTCATTCACATATGGATAGCCGGTCATTGCAAATTGAGAAATCCAAGAACGACGTTGAGAATCACGAGAGGCAAAGGCGAATGCAGACTGAAACATATAAGTACTGGATTAAAACATTAGTTGTTAAAGAATTGTGTCTCGTCTGATTTAAGGGCAATAATGCAGTGATACTTACGTAAGGCGTACGTAAGGAATTTTTAACACCGAGCTTACAGGTTATTATCACACGCGTTCATCGTAAGTACAGTATTGTACGGTGAGAAGGTTCCAAGAGCTTTGTCTGAATAGTTAAAGCCTAACGTTCAAGGGACTCCTAGGAGACTTAACCGTCAAAAACGAACTGTTTTAGAACAGCAAATGAGATTTGCTTCAATCGCGTTCAAAATAGTTTTATTTTCTGGGAATTCCACTTTTGCTATAGTCTATAATAAACAAAAGACATCAGAGCGCGGTGGTATACATAGGCTTCCGCAATTGCGTATTTGTCTTTTTCTGGACATGATACAAAATAAAAC
>JAQGAV010003893.1:0-11416 GCA_034691345.1 Phasmarhabditis papillosa | reverse complement strand
GGCCGGGCCGGGCCGGCAACTTTTTCCAAAGCCCGGCCCGGCCCGAGGAGAGGTCTGGGAATAATGGAGTGTTACTTTCGTATTTTAGGAAATTTTGCGTATATTTTCGGTTTAGGAATACTTTGAGAGCAATTTTGAACGAGATTCTTTTTTTAACACTCCATTATTATTCTTGAATACAAGTATATGTAGATTGTAGATTTATAAACATTTATAAGTGTATTGGTCTTCTTATTAAATAGAAAGATGCGAAATTGATATTCAGCACCGTATAGAGATAAAGAGAGATAAAGAACCTTAATAAGTGGAAGCCGGTTAAAAATAGCAGAATTCTTTGGATTATCCAAATTTGTTCTAACTTTACAGCTCATGAAGCTCCCCATAGAGATTTCAAAAAGAGCACGATTTTTCGGATTCCTTCATTACTGGATCCCATCTAGTAAAAAATAGTACCAGCTTAATCAAACGGATATTTACCTTCAGTCCCGGAATCTTTCGGAACCCTCAATCCCCCCCCTCCCCCCCCTAGCTAAGCCTTCTCATGCTCATTCCCATGAACACTTGTCGCCCTCCCGGTGATGGCTGAGATAGTTTTCATGGATTTCTTTTGTCTAATAAATACACATAGTGAAAGATGACAAATGATTGCAGGCCGCTCCGCCTAGTGGGCGGAGCCTAGGCTTCAGCATGATCAGAAACGACGAAATACACGGTGATTTAGAGAGAGAGAACTATTCGAAAAACAGAGTCGCTGACAACTTCGTAGACATAAAACAATTCAATTGCTCGTAAACTGGTCGTTTTCGGTTCTTCACTAGAATACAGCGACAAAAATATAAAGAGGAAACAAGGCATAAAAGTTATAAGATGAAGATTCCAAGACGATAACTTCCCTTTATGGCCACCGGTCACCTTTACTGGCTGCGCGCTCTAGGGCTAACGCGCGCTATAAACGAACAGTTACAGTAACCGGGGGGCGCGCGGCAGGACCACCCGGCCGATCGTCTGCAGTCAGGCCGAAGTATCAAATTTCGATCATCAAATAATGGATTTCATGGTTCATTGAGCTGCTACGGTAGATAATCATCTTTAAATTAGGCGAATAGGTTCGAATATGAACACAGGATTTAGATAGATTTGCAGTGTTGCTTCAGTATTAGAAGAGTAGAATATAGCTTAAAACATTGTATATAAGGAAAAGAGACTTTAAACTTATAAAGATATTCTATCACAGGTTTTGAATTACCCGAGTCTAGGTATTAGTTTGAAGATGGCACCTATGCAACTGGTATTTGTGAAAAGAATTGTGAAAACATCAGCTGGAAATGCATACAAACTACTAACATGAACTTTTATTCATTACAAACCTTAACCGGTTGCGCAGTAATAAAGTAGATGCAGTGTTAAAAAGTTTTCAGAATTTTTCAAAATTGATTTGTTTCTTTCCATATTACCTAACATACGTTATTCTCGTACCGCGCTTCCGGGTTGCCGCTTCTGAAGTGAACTAAAAGCTGAGGTGAATCAAAGATGAAACAGCCCCTGCTACTATACTCCTAGTTGTCTTTTGCTCGGCATTTGGCTCCGCATTGAAGCTGACTTCCGTTTCAAATTTCCTGTGTAAAGGTAGCCGTTTATGAAGTTAAATGCACAACAACCAAATAATAGAAAAAGTTGTTTAAGATAGTTTTAAATATGTTTATATGTGTTTTATAGGTCGGTTGCCTGGCCAGGGGTGGACTAGGCGGGCCAACAAATAAATGCCAACCCAGCAAAGTATTCATTAAAACAATAATTGGCAATCCGGTATCTACGTAATACACCAGTGATATTAGGTCGAATAAAACATAGAAAAGTAAGCATAATTACTTAGAAACTATCGATATAAGGTCGTCAGAGCAAAGAAGTATTGTTAGGTCAGCGTATTCAATAAGGATTAATCCGTTGATGACATTGTTCCTAGTACCATTTCAATATCCAAACTACACTTTCGGAATCCATTTGGATGGAATTTAAAACTAAAAGTTCTCACTTTACAGTTGTAACTATGTCGAACCAACTGTACAATAAATCTGCACAGTCACAAAAATACGAAGATGTCCACTTCTTCAAATATGAGTCTTCTGCCGGGCCCTTACGCAACATCTCTACAAAGTAAGCAATAACAATAAACTCCTTAAATATACATTTGAGACTGCTGCGAAATCTCGGAAAGTTCAAAGAAAGTTGGCCGCTAATGTTTTTCTTTTGAGAACATGTGCAGATCGTAATCGAGACAGGACAAGTTTCGGTGAAGTTTTGTCCGATTTCTCCCTTTTTTGTGGCTTTGGCTATTTATCTTATTATCCTTCAAAATACAGCGAAATGAACGCAGAACAATGTATATTAACGCAGAATGAAGGGTTTTAGTAAATAGAAAAAGACACTTGTAAAGTTAGCATTTGAAGTAGTTTATAAGGTTATAAAGATAAGCTATAATTCACTATTGTTATTTCGGCCTGGCGGCACTTTTTCATTATCATGAAATAAAGTATACATATATATATATATAACCAGATATATGGTCCGATTCAAGAGTAATACTGGGGTGATATAAAAATATTCTCGTGGAAAATGGCTCTGACGTTTTCTAAAAACGAAAATGTGCGTAAAATTACACGGAGATACGCATGTAACAGTTCATTAGAATCAGGAACGGCTATCAGGAATAGTATTTAATCAAGAAAGAGGTTTCCTATATACATAAACTCACAGAGCTACCTGAACGTTGCTCAGGTTGAAAAGTAAAGAGATAAATGTCTATAAGATTAAGCTAATAAGGTGATATAATAACATGTTATCCAGTTACATCTACCCCGTGAGAATACTAATTGATACTTACGCAGCACATTCGAGTTGGAAAACAACATGACTGTAAAATTATAGAAGAAAATAGCAAATCTTAGAGCAAGCCCAAATGAGCATAGCAGCTACGCCAATAGGTGCGTTTCAAATATGTGGCTTATTCAAGAAATATGCAGTTCGCTTTAGCATAACAAAGTCTTACTACAAAAGCAATAACTCATTCAATATATGTAATAAGATATGCTCACTAAACTTCTGACTGGACAAAAGCCAGGACTAAAAGATCACTCCAAATCACAAGATAAATCATTGCAGAGAAAAATATGCTTTCGCTCACCTGATTACAAATGGTCTCCATATTCGAGAGCTGTATTAAAATAACAGCTGATATGATGATTATCCTTATAATCATTAGGAATTACAGTTAATATCCGAATTATGCTGGAAACGGTGGGAGGAGAACTGCGCCGCTCGCTATGCCTATTAGCCAACAACCCGCCGCCGCAACAACTACCTTAGCTGAGGACACGCCCACTTTTACTATATATCGCAGTTGTAAAGAGAAAATAATTATCGAATAGTAAGAAGCAGCATGTGAATCCAGCATAGCAACTAAATGGAATATTCTGCTCCAAGGAAATCGACGACCACTAGAGATAACGCGGTTAGAGATGACTGATAGGGTGAGCCAGTCGACCCAATATGAAGTATAACATTTTCCAAGAATTAAGAGGTCGAGTCGTCTGTTGTTATTCCAAGAATGCTGGATATTCACTAAAATTCGAAGAAAAAATGAGCTGCAAATCGTGTTTTGAAAGTTTACCATGACCCTACTAGATTCGAATTCGGCAATGTCACAGGAGTGCGCACATAGAAAATCATCATATCAACTAGATAAAAATTCCTACAAAACAAATGCCTTTGTTTTTACCCCTTGATGCAGGGTTCACATCGCTGAGCGTATGTGCACACCCATCATTGCAGCAATCCGAAGAGGTGCCTAGAATCTCAGCGTGAGAACTCTTACTTGAATAAAATGTATCCCCAAATCAGCTCACCGTGCACATGATAACATCTGACAACTGAAACAGCCCAGAAGAGCTATTCGCAACCACTGAAGCTAAAGGTTCCTCTCCATTGATCATCAAAGTGAAAATCTACAAACAACGATACCTTCCACTCATCTAGTATTCCAAAGGCTATCCTCGAAAAACTAACTACAGTTTGATTACATAGCGATCGCATTTGATTTATGACGAGAGCAATGCAAATTGACCTCCACAGATGCATATCATCTTATATGGACAGATATCCAAACCATGAGTACACCCACAGCGCTGACCAATATCACAACTCTTACAACACTGTCCAAACTTTCGGGGACGACAAATTGCAGGATTATCAAATAACAAAGCTCAAGCACATGAAAAAATACATTAAAAAAACATACAAATATCTAGATTTATTCCGAGACTATTCTATACAATTGATCTTCTAGTGGGCGGTTTCGATTCCAGACGACAGGTATGGAGCGGGGTATTCCTAAAAATGATATAATTAGAAACAGATCAACAACGATTAATATTTTTACGCAAAATGCACCTTGCATAACAAGCAGCAAAAAACATTAGCAGTTCTTGATACTTCAATACACAACAATTATTTTATGGTTACGATCCGCTCACTGATCGATATAGCTGTGCACATCGGGTATAACGGTCCATTTTGAATTTCGGTCTGTTTTAACAAAATAAATAATAAAACTATGAACTCGAAAATGTATAGCTCAGTGATTCCAGCTATTAGTAAATTTGGAAAATCGAAAGCATCCATGAAGGAAATAAAAAATATTCATCTCAATGCGGCTCGAAAAAATTCAGCAATTGATCAGCAGCTAATAAGATAATCCAATCGAATGATCAGCAACGAATACAAATTATAAGTACTCATCAATTACGACATTAGACACTGTCTATCGGTTATTTGAAAATTCATTGAAGGCATTGTCAATATGCTGAATTTCCGTTTCAGATCAGACTAAAATGCTCCATCAAATGAACGGTGATCACCGTTTTATTACAATTCGACTGCACCGTTATATATATTGCAAGATTATACCACTGTTCACGAGTATTGAGATTATTTAGTACTCTACTCATATCCAACGACACTTGGGGGATCAGTCTACGTCGCTACCAGGCAAAAAAAGATCCAGAACATCGGCCCTCAAGGTATATATAAACTAAACACACCTCTGGCTTTCTCCAGTTCAGTGCGATAGGGTCATTGGGCCTGACTACATCGTAGTATCCACGGTACCACGGCTTGGCTGAAACAAAATAATAAATTTGGCTAAAAGAATCAGCAATATTAACTTGTTTGGTTTTAACAGAATGATGTTATGAATCTATCAATCACAGAGAATGCACTTAAAATATGTCAACTGCAGATACGTTGAAACAGAAATCACAGGTATGGCAAACAAATACTGATAGTGAATCCAGAACTGTTTGACGGCACGTTATGACCAATAAAGTGTTAATGAGAATAAAATAATCCATTGCAAGCACTGTTTACTGCTTCAGCATAAACGCTTCACCGAATTTGCAGCGAGTATCATTAATTTCCAATGAGGGAAACACTTCCCAAACTATTCAGTTATAAAATCATCCTGTGCAATTTGGAACATTGACGATGATCACGGTCATTAGGTAAATGATAAACTGAATATTTTCCTTATTGCGACAACACCAACGCATCAGCCGTTAAAGAGTTCCAGACCCAGCTCCAGATCAAACACAACTTACTTCCTTCAGTTCCGTATTGTTTCAGCTTGTAGATTGCCATGACCACCGTGGCAACTCCGAAGGTTGCGAAACAGATGGTCTGTTCCGGGTAGACCTTCAGCATTCTATGTGGAAGAGCCTAAACAATGAAGTAGAATTAAACGGTGACCTCAACTCACCTTCCAGTACTTGATCATGCGAGCTGTTCGTGAGACGTGGTAGGTTACCATAATTACTATAATAACAATAATGAATAACAAATGAACAAAATAATTGAAAAAGAAAAAAAATAACAGACTTTTAAAAAAAGCAAGCAAAAATTGGTTGCGTTTGAGAAATTCGCTATTTTTGAAAATACGCAATCGGTCGGAGACACCACTGCGTACTCAGCCGTTGACCGTAATATTTAAAATTTCCAAAGCATAAGAACATTGAAAACTGAGTTTTGCTTCCAAGTGATCACGTGCACATTCAAGCTAACGGTTTCTTTCTTCACTCAATACAGAAATAGAAAAGGATTCATCACATATATTATTTTGGTTGCATGCCTGACCTCGGCAGTTTCTTCAACGATGCTAATTATTCACGTCTAATTGTTTATATTTTCGAATGAATGTTCCTGTTTTCAGATATATATTCATATTTTGCGTCTCAGATACAATTGACGAATGTCCTAGTTGCTTTGCTGCTGTTTTGTTTTAGAATTCTCTCACGCCTCTTCAAAAAGAAGTTGTTATTATGCTGCCACGACATTCTTTTGTTGCAATTCAGTCAACCTAACGTCCATATTCTGGTCTTGTTTTATTGCTCACCAAAACTTTTGCATACATATCTTTAAATATGAAGATACTGACTTAATTTATGTTGAACATATCTTGTTTGCAACCGTGTGTTAGTTAGTATTCTATTGAGTTTAACGAGAGTCATTTGTTTCAGCATAATATCCCACTTGAGCTAGCTAAGAACTGTTTCCAGCGAATTTCTTTATCATTTTTTATAGTTCAGCATTGCAATAAAATTCATATTTATAGCTTATGCGGGGAATATTTCGATAAAAAAGGTGTCGTGGTGTTTTTTTGCCTATTGATTGTATTGTATTATGTGTGATAACCGTTATTTTTGCCATAGCTTAAAAGTATCCCAGCTTAATTCCTTTCGCATTCCTGAGCCAGTAGCTCTGATATAGTTACCAGTCTCACATCCTATTATTTCTCAAGCTATCAATATTTATATCCACCAATTTGTTATATTTTATTTTCCTAACTTTACTGTTTCAATAGTTTCGCTGCCCTTGGCTGGTTCTATTAGGTATTCATACCTTTTTTTAGTTTTTCATCCGGGACAAATTCAGAACTCAGATAGATTTTTTTTTTGAATTATAAGCATGTTGTGGACATTTTTTTGCTTTTAATAATACTGCCTATTATCAATATATAAGTGGTCTTCACGCGAATGGTCTTTGATTCTGTCAGTAGATTTTGTTAGAATACCAACTGACAATCTTGTAACTTTGTAATAAGGACTATGATTGTGGCAAACTGACTTTTCTTCTTAATCTCTGTTCATGAATCTTATCCATTACTTATTCAGGTAAATGAAGGAGAAGCCAAGCCTAGTCTCAGCCCCAAGGCAGCTTAAGCTTGTTAAAGGACAACGGTAAGCAGCAGGATTTACTCTCGTATAACTCGAAACTCGAAAGGAGTTACAACAAATTTAAAGAAGGCCAACATGGCTAAATCCTTAAGAAACCAGGCTGTGCCTAGCTGGAGTGGGAATCTCTCTGGCTAAGACCAAGATTTGAAAAATGGGCCCCTGTCGAACAAGTCGAGAGCCTGTCGCCGTAGCATAGAAACGCCCGGGCAGTTTTTGGCTACCCGAGCAGTTGAGATTTGTTGCCCGGGCAGCCACTCGGGCAACGACTACGGCCACTGTTTCTGGTTCGTAGTAACCAAATTGAAACCAGAAAATGCACTGTAAATGGAGGTCACTTAAACTGTTTGCTAACCTCATAAGTTATGGAAAGAAGAAAAGTTTATGTGAAATACAAATGATCATTTTTGTTTTTAGTCGTTCCCTTCCTGGACAATATCGTCGTAGAGATGACTACTCCATTTGGGAGATTATCAAGACCAACATTGGAAAGGTATACGGTTAGAGGCATAATAGGATTGGTTTTAACCCACTCATCCGGGGTCGGCCATTGAAATGAACTTAACAATTCTTTAAAGTATTTGTGAGCTGAAGTTAATTCTGAAACGGTTTCTAACTCATCGGGTTATCCGGAATTCCAATAACGATTAACGGACTCCTCCGAGTTTTGAGATTACGGAATGCTCAGATCCTGCACAAGCATGAATATTTTTGATATTCTATGAATAATTGCATTGAAATGAATAATATGAACGAACAAGATAATTAAATTTTGTTACAGGATTTCTCCCGCTTCACTGTTCCCGTCTTTCTGAATGAGCCTCTCTGTTTCCTGCAACGATTGTCCGAGTACCTACAGTATTCGGAATTGCTCGATTTGGCAGCAATTCAGCCTGAGCCGATGTATCGAATTGCGGTTAGTAGGATTCAGACTGCAACAAACGGAACCGCTTATTGTGGTTTATTTCGGAAACAAATGCTGCTAGCAAGTAACCAAAGCTAGGAAAGGGAAAAGTTACGAGAATTTCAAACTAGTGGCTCTCTGGATTGTACAGAACCGATACAACCTGTGTAATTACACTGGTTCAACTCTGGATTTGAGTCCTTGCCGGGCGAAAACTCATACCAACGACTGGGCCCAACATAATTTTTTCTGAAAAAGTCTCCCCCCTGCTTAAACTCTCTACTGCAGGGTGGGAGAGTGCCGGGCCAACTTCCTAAAACGGGCCGGCCCGAGAAATTCTCCTACTTGTTTCACTGTAACTTATTCATTGCAGTACGTCGGTGCGTTCGCCGTTTCTGCGCTATCTGCCAACTGGAATCGTCTTTCTAAGCCCTTTAATCCACTGCTGTTGGAGACTTTTGAGCTACAAAAGTAAGCATATTTAAACAGAAAATGCCTTTAGGAAGAAGTGAACTGATCCAGTAGCTAGGCCCAGGTTCTTAAGGCGTATCAATCGAAATGTATCAACACATCAATAGAACATTTTGAAATAACTTTGAAAAAGGCTGTACGAAACCTTTGTTTCAACTTATCGTTCTGGTAGTTCTGAAAGGGGTGGGAATCAGACGCGAATCTGTGCCCGTAGTATAGAAACGTCCGGGTGGTTGCTCGGGCAGTTTTTAGCCTGCCCGGGCAACAATCTACAACTGCTCGGGCAGAAAACTGCTCGGGACCCATCCGGGCGTTTCTATACCACGGCCACTGGGTCCGGCTCGCTTTTGGAATTTTCGAACCAAGGCATCCAAAGCTAAATCTCTACCACCCTAACCGTGGTGCAAATTCTAACTTTTATTATTGGACGTATCAAATAACGCATTCAGAGAAGACAAAAAATGCGTTTCTCACTCGGTTTCAAAGAAAGAAATTAGACGAAGCTAAAATTGGAATATTCATGTCGGTGACTCAGAGCCATTCTTGATAAAACATACTAATTTGTAATGAAATTTCTTATTTTAGAGATGATGTTCGTTTCGTGGCCGAGCAGGTCTCCCATCATCCCCCAGTCTCTGCCGTCTATGCGGAAAACGAACATTTCATTATCGAAGGCACAGTCGGACCACAAATGTCAATCGGAATGAACAAACTAGTCTGTATACCGGGAGCCAGCTATAAGGTTACACTCAAAAAGTAAGGAAGCCAAAAAATAACGTTTGGATTTATCTGACACCTTATAAGACTCAGTTCATTCAAAAAATATTGTGTACGACTGGGACTGTCCGAAAAAAGATCAAATTACTGGGCCGACCCAAGTAAAATTTGTTCGCTGGTCCGGTAATTTCTCACAAGATGTGCGTTTTTGCGGGACGATGGTTCAGCCGAAAGTTAGTAATAATGGCGGATGTTGAGTTAATAACAGATGTCTAGCACATAGTCTACTATACATATGGTATTTATTAAACATTGCGCTGGTGTTAGAAAGTTTTTAATTATATTTATTAAAAAAAGGAACACGGTCTTACTTTTATTTAACACCGCATTTGCCTACATTATTTCTTCTACTAAATATAAATTTTGCAGAAAGAAACATTTTGGTTTAAATCTTAAATTGCATTATTCATATTTTATTCTTATAAAATATTTAGATGGAATGAAGTCTACATATACGACTCTCCGAAATGCTCTATACATAACGTGATGATGGGGAAGATGTACATGAATTTGGTAAGTTAAGAGAGCAGATCCGAGCTCAGAAGAGTTCTAGAGGCTTTGCTTCGGATGACTCTGTGGATGTCTTAAGATTTGGATGACCGTTTTTTTGATTCTTCGAAATCGATACGAAAACTGATGATTCGGGCAAAATCGACGGTTAGCCATTGTTTCGAATACTTACTCCATAACTAGTAATCCTGAACTTTCATGATCTAAAGATCAATTGGCTCAGCCGGATCAGACTACCACTACTAGCTACTAGCTGCTAGTAGCTACAGTAACCCAGGGATGAGAATTTAACGGACCGTCCCGTGCCACAGCCGCAAAAAAGGAACTGAATAGTCGACAAGGCCAACGGTTTTGAAAACGGAACTGCTCTTTCCGACCCCTGCTGTAGACCACGTTTCAGGCCAACTCGGCAAAATTAACAAAAATATAGTCACATTTTCTTTTTAAATCAATTATTTGACTTAACATTGTTAACCGAATTCTAGGTCGGAAACATGTCTGTAACCTGTGCGAGCACCAATATGGAAATGAAACTAAACTATGACGGTGGACGAGGATGGACCAGCAATGGCAGTGATGTACACGTGGAAGGACAGATTACTAGGGGGTAAGCAAGAGCCAGCTGAAGGAATATAACATTAATGATCTGGTCCGGGCCGACTCATTAGCACCCCCGTGTAGGTTGCGGAGCTAAGGATTTGGAGAACCCAAGAAGCCAGGCTACTGCAGTCGCGGAAGCTGTATAGGATCTTGCTTCAGAAAGATGATTTCACTGATTCACACCATACACCGAAAAGATAGATATATAGACCTACCATTAAATTAAGAGTAAAACATTAAACGGTTTTCGATTTTATCTTTACAATAGCTCCCACATATGGTCTGGTCTGGGCACAAATTAAACGATGCCGTTTTTGGCTCTCAATTGAACAGTCAAAACTGAAGAAGATGTTCTGTCTATGATGTATACACAAGTTGTTCTCAACTTGAACTTAAATATTAAAATAGTTATCTTTATTTGTATTTAAATAATTCATATGTTTCTAGTAAAGAGAAGGTTCTTTCCGTATACGGCAATTGGATGTACTACTTGGCCACCTGCCATCCAGATACTTTTAAACATTATCACAGCGCCTATCAGAAAGTCTTTACCGAAAGTTTAAAGCCTGAGAATGTAAGTTTTTAATCTTAGCAACTGTATTAATATTAATCGTAAACTAGTTGTCGGGAGTTTTTTGGTAACTAGGCTAGCACCATTGTGTATATTTATATTTGGTGTTAAAGAGATTGTAAAATAAAATTCCGGTTCAACAACCTAACCCTGGCTTGCCCGGACTGGGTCTATTTCCCCAAAAGTCGGCTCCGGTCATCAAACGGAAGGATTTCCCAAATGTCGACTCCGGTCATCAAACGGAAGGATTTCCCAAATGTCGACTCCGGTCATCAAACGGAAGGATTTCCCAAATGTCGACTC
>JAQGAV010003892.1:0-11418 GCA_034691345.1 Phasmarhabditis papillosa | reverse complement strand
AGCCTAAGTTGTGCGGTTTCGTTGTTCTTATTCCTCTATTCCATTTATTATATGGTCTAGATCTATATTTACTCCTATTCTGTGAGTAGCCCCTCGCAGTTTAGTACAAGTTATAACATATAGCAAACATAAGTTATAACATATAACAATCATACATCAACATTGACTTGGAAGTTATAGGTTGTAATTGTTATCCCCAATAAAGAAAACTTCTAAAAATGACAGAACAGGAAACTGTCAGAACACGTCATGTTAGATAGGAAGAATTGTGTGATTTATGAAAGTCTCTGGTATCTTGTAGTAAACCCTATAAACTGGTAATCTGACCTATTTTCGAGCAATCAAAGTTCTGCTGATTCAAGATATCCACCAAAGAAATGCAGCAGTAAACCCAGATAACTAGTTTAAAAGCTGATCTTCCTCTCACTGGGTGTATTCTAGAAGGGTTGATCTAAATATTGCAAAAATCCTTTTGCAAGTAAAATGTTATCTTATATTTTATATTCACTTTGTTTTTAGTTCATATTTTTCATATAAAAGAGAACCTTTTTAACTACGTGTTGTTGTAGGATGAGGGTGATTCTTCCATTTCTCTCATTTCTCATATTTGTTTTTGGCGCAAATGGTCAGAACCCGTGCGATACCGTCACTAGCGCCAAACCAGGTCTGGCGATCACCTGTAGGAGTATTCGTACTTGGAATTCTATCGCAAGAGTAATAGGTTTTTTAATATGAATAATTGCAACTCAGTAACAATCATTCAACTTTTAATGGATTCGTAATCCTTTGCGTTCGGATCGAGATAGTGCTCAAAGAGACGGTTTTGATTTTAGACGGCTATAGTAAGATTTGCTCAATCTACGCTGCCCAAAGAATGGGTTCAAGGAATTGAGGGGTTCTTTGCTGGTCTTGAAGCTGCGCCGCTAGCTGCTGGAGGTCCACCTTCCGATAAATACCAATGCATGAATTGGCAGTGTGTTTGCAACTTTATTCAAGGTAAGCTCTCTGAATACTTTGACACTGACGTAAAATCATTTATTTTGCATTGTTAGTCTGCATTTCCATTTACATTGTTTATTTCTGACTTATAATATTTAAAAAAATTCTTTATTTTCGGTGGTACATACGCTAGTGGTGGGTGTCAACTCCCTGGTGGAGGAACGTTGTCGAGAAGATCGCGACAAGAGTATCGAATGATGTCGGATGCCGATAGAAGATTGTGAGTTTAACAGTGTAGTCGTGTGCTATCTGCAAAAACATGAAAGATATCATTATCAGTAGATGTAGGTACGGATAGCTTGTCCATTATAAACGTTCCACTTACACAAATGAACTAACCATGAGAAACGCCAATTGCAATCTACGGAAGTCTCACAAAACCAAGATGTTCGTTATAATTAATAATCATTTTAGATACACTCAAGGTTTCTACGCTGTCTTTAGTAGCATTTACGCTACTCTTGCACAAGCTCATTCTGACCCAATGCAATCTCCAGGTGCACACTCGGGACCAGCATTTCTACCCTGGCATCGGGAGCTCTTGAGAAGGCTGGTTCAATTCAAATTTTTCTAGTTTTTGAATATTTATCTTAATGTATTAAAGCTCACTTTCATTGTAGATTGGAAATAGGAATACGTACAGCGCAAGTAAACGGTGTCTACCCTTATTGGTCCGTTACTATACCATATTGGGACAATACCATCGACGCTGATCTTTTTACAGTATTAGGAACCGAGCCGACAGCTTCAGGTGAGATAGAACACAAAGAAATCCTTGTTAAGTTTTTAAGTTTTTTTTTAAATATTTTTCCACTTTCTTTGAATTTTTTTATTTTAAAGAGTTTTGTTTCAGTAATGTTCTCAAATGAACTCCTTGGATCAGTTCAAAATGGTTTCCTCACAGATGGTCAATTTGCCAATTTTGCTGGACGACAGGTACAGAAGTATAACTAATGCACTGAAAAGATTTATAAAAAACCTATTTTAAGAAAACGATAAAACTGTTTTTCGATATTATCGTTTGCTAACTAACTAACATTTTGCATGATAAACTGAAAAGAATGTGCTTAAAACAATGCTGTGAAGGTCTACTCTCATTAACAATCATTGATAATTGTGGTTTATGTTTAGGGAATTTAGGATACAATAAATTATTTTAAGGGGCGGACGTTCCGTCAACTTAACCGTTGGCCAGGTCAATTGTTGCTGATGTCCCGAGCAGATGTAGATAATATAATGACTACCCACACAGTTAATCAAGTATTGGCAGCCACTGCAGGCGGAGCTGTAAGTCAATAAAAAATGAGCGGATTGTAGTGAAATCTCCACTGCATTATTGTTTTTCTAAATCTTTCACATAATTTTGGTGTCATTCACCAATCTCAAGCTCAATAATTTTCGAAACATTTCTGAACGATTAACATTATTTCAATTTCTTTAGGGATGTCCTGGTCTTCCCGAAAACACTTTAGAACTGATTCACGGTAACCCCCATGTATGGGTTGGTGGTAATATGGAACAAATTCTCACTTCGACAAATGATCCTTCTTTCTTTTTGCATCATGCATTCATTGATTTCGTTTGGGAAGGATGGAGACTTAGACGTCAGGTACAGATGTTAAATGGAAAATTAACATTTTGCTTTTGCATTTGCACCCTTGGATTTGCAATCATTTTGTTATTCAAAAAAAAAATTTCTTTTTTCCGAAAAACAAAGTTAGCAATCCTCAAAGAATCGAACTACAATATATTGAAGATTTGAATCTAGACTTCTGCCCAGCGCGAAGTTCAGTACAGTACAGCAGCTGCATCTTGCTACGCACCAGCACATCGCGCAGACGCCCAGATGGTGCCATTCAAGTAAGTTTTCTGGTGGAAAACATATAATTTTTCCCAAACGGCTCTATTGAGTAACTATTAGTTTCATTTAAAATTGAACAATACTATTGGGTCAAATTACATTGAGCAACTTTAATTACTTTCTGATTGTATTGCAGTGGCCTGGTTAACTCTGATGGATTGAGCAATATTTACACGCAGGTCTTTTACAACTACGCGCAAAGACCACAGTGCTCATCGTTATCAACAAATTGTGGTTCAAGGTTAGTCGTTTGCCGTGTGGTAGATAGAAAACATATCTTGCAGGTTCCTCTGGTGTCACATACCTGGCCGTAAATGTGTTTCTCGGATAAAAGCATATCAGTGGTGTCGACCTATATCAGGTAGTTTTTGGGTCATTTTAAAGTTGTTTTTTTTTGAGAATTGGAAAACGGCTTGGGCCGATGGTGAAAATGAAAGGTAAAGGATAGTATGGAGAAAAAATGTACAGCTTGTGACGTCAGATTAGTAAGAATCAAACAAAATAAGCTTATTCCAGGTGTTGACCCATGTTATCGAGGAGCTTGCAGTTCCCAATCAGAGTCACAGTGGGGACAATGTATACCTTATCAAAGAGTCAGTTCTTTTTGAGAAAGTTTTTTGATTTTTTAGAAAAACTTTGATTAACCACTTTCTTTCCCTACGATTTCTGAAACTAATGGTGTTTATATTAACCTAAAAGTGACCCGTTACCTTATACATAACTTCTTATCTGTCTAACTACAAAAACAGTAATAAGCCCGACATCCGAGCAAAGCAATTTAGAGAATTTGGTAGAATCATAATATTTTAGAGAGAAAGATGGAACGCCACCAAACCCTTTGACAGATCAACTGTGCCGCAGTTGGACAAATATCCATACGAGGTATTGCTGAATTATTTTATGTTTTCAGACGTCTTATCCTAAAATGACTTTCTTATTGCGATGTTATTGTTTTAGACATGTTTCAATAATAACAGATGTTGCGACGTTTTGATCAAGAACAATGGGTGTAAAGATCTAAAAATCAGAAGTGAATGTAAAGCTAGCTGCAAAATATGCACAACGCTGAAAGAGTATGCCGATGGTGAGTAAAATGATTATTATCCAATTTTTCATTATTATTAACCTTTCAGTATTTTAAATTTTAGGTATGTACCAGTTTTTTTAGAAATATCACGTTCAGCTTCTTTTTAGTTTCATTGTTGTAGACTGTGAAGACCGTCACCATCTTTGTAAGATATTCAAAAGGGATAATTTTTGTACCAAACACCCAGAATATATGGCCGAAAATTGCAGATCATCTTGCAATTTATGCAGCAGCACGAGGGCTCAAGACTGTACAGGTACTAAATGCTAGTCCATTTTTGCAAAGAAAAATGAAAAATAAATCTAAGGTTACCTTTACAGGTGAAGTCAATCAAACTGGTAGTAAATCCAAAGATCATAAAGATAAATATTCAAAGAAACCCAAAAAGAGCAAATCCCTTAGGTGTGCTAACGAGAATATATGTTGTCAATACTGGAAAGATACTAAGGGGTAAGTTAAGTATATGAACCTAATATTTGAACCACTAGCGTGCAACATCAATATGTAATGGTTTATGTGAATACAAAAATTTATATGGCATAGAGCCAAAAGCTAAAGCATGTACGGCAAAATTTCTGTAACGACAATATTAACCGGTTAGTTTCAGTTGTTCCAAAATGGGTGTTCTTCAAAATCAGTGTGCGGCCTCTTGTATGTGCAAACCAGATTATGACATCTATTGTGAGTTCGAGACATATGTTTTTGCTTAGGTTCACCTGAAAACTGCGGTTTGCCAGGAATTCCATTTAGCGATTACTTTTTCATCTAATCCGATATCAAATAAAAAGTTGCCTTTTTCACATGTCTATCGTCACTGGAATTGGTGAAGTTTCTAGTACTAAAACATTTGAATATCCGTAGTTAAAAACACTTTCAGCCTGCAGTGACTTCTTCGATAATTGCAAAGAACTGAGAGATCAAGAGAAATGCAAGGATCCAGAGGTTCAAGAAAACTGTCGAAATACATGCGGGTTTGTCATCTTCGATTTTCCCTAAATACGTTGATTAAAAGTGAATCTTTGTTTTGAGTGAAACTACACTTAGTCACTCACATGTCGCACATATCCTAATCTATTTTTCTAGTTCATGTCCAACTGATACGGCTCTGAAGACTCTATGTGGTTAAACACCAAGATCAACCCTCAGATTAAATTTTCTTTATTAATTTTTAAGTTTGTATATCAGTCATAATTGTTGGATCAAATAAAACTATGAAATTTCAATATATAGTTCAATTTTATTGTCTGAATAGCTAATATAAAAGGTTGATATATATTATATTATTAATGGGGTTGCTCGGTAAAGCTAGTATTGCACCGTGAAGCTAGTTTTTATGATATAACTGAACGAATTTTTACTTAATACATAGTCTAACTCAAGACCTAGGTTTCGAGCGCGGTTTCACGATACTCACCACGTCGACCGATTTTACATTCATTTTTTATAACGCTGCGCCCGCTCGTGATACATCGCTGGAAACCTTCATCTTGAGATAGACAATAATAAGATCCGAAAGTAATAATGGAGTGTTAAAAAATATTCTCGCCTAAAATGTTTCTGAAAGTTTCCGAAATACGAAAATATCCGCAAAATTACATAAAAATACGCAAGTCTCCTCCATTAATCCCCTTAAATCAGACTATAGCTCAAAGGTTTGTTGTAGCATTCAACATGATCACCATTTTACATATCATCTGAAAATTACGTTTCTATCTTTTGATTTACAACATCCACGAAAACCGGTATAGTGGCCTATTTTGAGGCTACCAAAGTTCTGTTAATTTAAGTTATCCCAAAAGTGATATAGTAATAAACCTAGATAACCAGTTTATAACAGAAAGCTTTTCACTTCACTTGCAGATATTAATTTTCTTAAAACTTATAGAGAGTGTTTTAGGTATACTTTCTTTTCAGTTCATTGTCATTATTATATTTTAATCATAACTGAAATTGCTTTCAGTAATGCGGATATTTATTTTTATTCTGATATGGCTCTGTCATGTGAATGGCCAAAGCTTAGAAACCTGTAGAGCACCAGCTAATCCCGGACAAGCAATTATTTGCAATACCATTCTTGGTTTTCCCAATATGGCTCGGGTAAGAAACATCTAGATTACCAAGTATGATAGTTCTTGCTAATTTCCATAGTTCTTTCAAAAATCTGAATATATATAATATAAATTATTCAATGACCCATTGCCTTACACGTAACCTTTTCTTGAATAATTTATAGTAATAGGTTTTATATTTATGGTCAAATGCCTCATTGTATTTGAATTATATACGCACGTATCTATAACATTTTAGTGTTTTGCAGAATGCAATGGTCAGCTTTGGACAATCTACATTGCCTAAGGAATCAGAACAAGGTGCCGGGATCTTCTCAGCTGGCTTAGCAACACCTCTGTCTGCTGGCGGACCACCATCCGACAAGTATCAATGCATGAATTGGCAATGTGTCTGTAATTTTGTACCAGGTAGTATTTTGAAACACTCAACGAATAAAAACTATGTTCGAACAAATATGTAAAATATTAGATTTTCCATAGCTCATGACTTATAACTATGTAATGATTCGCAAAAGTTTTTGAACAACCTATAATACTATTATTACGCTTTTTAGGTGCCAGCTATAGAAATAATGCCTGTCAGCTCCCTGGGGGTGGAACATTGTCAAGAAGACAACGGCAGGAATACAGAATGATGACGGATGCCGCTCGGAATCTGTAAGTTCGAGAAGTATACCTACGCATTAAAAAACAGGAATATGGACTATAAATTAAGTTCAACTGATATATGATACCCACGTTATGAATGAAAAGAAGACAATGTAGAAAATTACAAAAGTTCAGTGAATAAAAATAGAGCTTGCTTAGGTACACTCAAGGCTTCCGCGCAGTCTTTAATAGTATTTACACAACTCTAGCCATAGCCCATTCTGACCCATTGCGTTCACCGGGCGCACATTCGGGACCCGCGTTTCTGCCATGGCATAGGGAACTACTGAAGAGGTTGGTGTTTGCAATTGAACGGATATATCAATTCAAAGTTCTGTGTTCAGATTAGAGATTGGAATACGCACTGCTGCTGTGAATGGCCGATACCCGTATTGGTCGGTTACTATTCCATTTTGGGACAATACCATGGATGCAGACATTTATACAGTGTTGGGAAGCCAACCTACAGCTTCGGGTCAGTCAAATTCAAACATTCCGAGAAACTTTGCCACTATACTGTCAAGTAATGTGAAATATCAAAATATCACATAACTATTAGGATTCTGGTTGTGAATTACTTGGGTCAAAAATTTGGTAGTCCGCATACTACAATGCTGAATAATAATCTTTATGAAACTTCAATTTAGTATTGTTCTCGAATGAGCTTCTTGGTTCTGTGCAGAATGGATTTCTAACCGATGGACGGTTCGCAAACTTTGCAGGACGACAGGTACTGTGAATCTACATGAAGATTAATCAAAAAAAAAAAATTCAGAAGAGGCAATCACAATAATCAAGCTGTTTAACAAATCGTATTGGTACTTTGAATTACAACTTAAGATTTTGCTTGAATAAAATATGTAGTGGATGCCCGAACTAACTACTTGGCGATAGATAGTCTTCCTATCAAATTTTCTCTTCAGGGTCGTACGCGCCGTCAGCTGAACCGTTGGCCAGGTCAATTGCTGCTCATGTCCCGAGAAGATGTGGATAACATAATGACTACCCATACAGTTAACCAAGTCTTGGCAGCTACTGCGGGCGATACAGTGAGTTACTTGACGAAATATTTCGACTAGCCAAAGCAACTGAAAAGTCGTTTGATTAGCAGCAGTTGGGTTAAATATATCTTGGCAGTCTTTCTAAATATGTCTTTCTTGTCCCTATTGAGACAATTGGGAATTGACAAGCAACATTGTTATATGGCGTGGAACTCAGGGCGCAGAATTTCAACGAGAATACGGTTTTAGTATTTGCTATCAGCTAGTTCAGATTTATATAGTGGAATATCTACGATTCTGATAACGAACAACTACAATTAAGAAGAATAACTCCAAATCAAAAGAATATCTTTAAGTAACCAAAATCACAAAAAAGGTCCTAGTAAAGTTACTGATTCCCAAAATCAGTTGATGTCTACCATTCCTTAACCGACACATATTTTACAGGGGTGTCCATCTCTTCCTAGGAATACGTTGGAGTTAGTCCACGGTAATCCCCATGTCTGGGTAGGAGGTAATATGGAACAAATCCTCACTTCAACGAATGATCCTGCTTTCTTCTTGCATCATGCATTTATTGATTTTGTCTGGGAAGGATGGAGAATTAGACGTCAGGTGGGTACAAGGCTTGCGCGAACTTGTGAAAATCTTGAACATTCTGAAGGGTCCGAATACGATGCGGATCGGACCTCCTATCCCTATGACTGCAAATAACCTAGCCAGTTTTCTTCAACTATACTTTTTTAAACTGTTCATGCTCATATTTTTAAAGAAAATTCGGTGTAGCCATACCAATCGAACCAATTCAGAGCATTTTCAAACTACGTAAGTTAGCCCGAACCGCATACATAATTCTAGACTTAATCGGCACCATTAGTTAAATTATTATATACTGGTCAAAACTCTGAAAATACAATTTATAAACACAAATTATTCAATTTATTGTTTTGCTAGACCCCCGCTCAACGTGAGGTTCAGTACAATACAGCTTCTGCAGCTTGCTATTCGGTTGCTCATCTACCAAATGCAAATATGGTCCCATTTACGTAAGTTAGTTAAGTAAATGCTACCATTAAGTAATTTGCCATCTTCAGCTGTATGGTTTTCCCGTTAAAGGTACAATTCATATATTGACTTTTTAGTGGTCTAGTTAACACTGACGGTCTCAGCAATATTTACACCCAGATATTCTACACGTATGCACTACGACCCTCATGTTCATCGCAGGCCCGTAATTGCGGTTCTAGGTCTGTCTAACGGCTATTTCTTTCTTAGAACTACTCTTTAGATTCCTTTGGTGCTACGTTCCTAGACGGCGATGTATAGCGAGAGTGAAACCTAATCAGTTGTGCCGAATTATTTCAAGTGAGCCAACTTGATACGATATTTATGTGTCCGGACAAAAATGAACTAGTAAAACGTTGGTATTTAATTCGAAACTACGAATTTCGGCAAACATATGCCAACTGGAGGCTAGGATAATCGTTGAATGGTCAGGAGAAGCATCTTTGTTTAAATATCATCGGAGATGTGTAAATGTAATTGCCCTAATACTTTGCACCTTTATAAACACTGTTTAAAGTTTAAAGTAAAAAAATGTTCATTGAGTTAATTGTAGATGTTGATCCTTGTTATCAAAGTCGATGTAGTTCCCGAACACAGACACAATGGGGTCGATGTATTCCCAACCAAAGGGTTAGTATAAGTAAGAAATTCATAATAGTTCAATAAATTAACAAATTTCACTCTCATTCTAAGCTAGAACTCATGCAGAATGAAAGTAGTCATAGTGGTTTTATTTTTCAGAGACAGAGCTGGAATGAGACCAGTTCTTTTGATCGAGCGCCGGTTCCACAATTAGACAAATATCCCTATGAGGTACAGCAGAAGAATATGTAGTTTTAATAGGCAAGGAGACTTTTAATGCTGTTTTCTGTAAATGTAGTCAATCAACTTATCTAATCTCAATCATGAACATACACTTACTGGTTTTTATTTAGTCCTGTTTCAATAGCAATCCTTGCTGTGAGACGCTAACCAAGAAGGATGGTTGTAAAGACGAAAGAATTAGGAACCAATGTAAGGCTAGCTGCAAAGCCTGCAGCACATTGAAAGAATATAAAGATGGTATGTATAAAGTGAATGAAAACTCAGGTTTCACTAGATTATATCTCTGGCCTACCCGATCGCTAAAAAATAAGAAACTAATAAAAACAAAAATTTCATCAATCAGATATAGTCGACAAAAAAATGTTGACAAATTAAAAGACGCAGCACATAGTTTGCAAAGTAACCGGCTTTTCCACAAACACACGCAGAAGATACCTCTCTTTACTTTTGAATAACACATACAATGTTAATTGAGTTTCTAACCTTCAAACATTCCTTGCAGACTGTGAAGATCGTCACCATCTTTGTGATATGTTCAAGACAGATGGTTTCTGTTCGAAACACCCAGAATATATGGCAGAAAACTGCAGATCATCATGCAATTTATGCAGCACCACGAGAGCTCAAGACTGCGCAGGTAAAATCAAAGATCCTTGACAATTTTAAGTTGGTAATCAATTCAAATTGCCTTTCATTTTAATGAAGCAACTCATTTAGAAAAATTCAGTCAGAGCGAGAAGAAGGCCAAGAATAATATCAATAAGAAAGATCCGTACTTTAAGAAAATTTCTAAAGCAATGCAAAATATGTCAGATTGTAGTAATCAAAATATATGTTGTCAACACTGGAAAGATACCAAAGGGTGAGCAAGATGCTTATTTGTATTGTTGCTAAGAATTTTCTGTAAAACGTAAACTATTTATTTAGCATTTTCTAATTCATTTAGTTGCGATAAAATGGGTGCTCTTCAGAAACAATGTGCAGCATCTTGTTTCTGCAAACCAAAGCAAGACATATACTGTGAGTAGTTCCTTGAAATATATGGTAGCTAAACATAAGTTTCATATTTCCTCAACATTTTACAATCTGTTGCAATTAAAACTCTTCTCATCTATTTCTCTTGTAGCCTGTAGCGACTTCTACCAAAATTGCAAAGTAATGAGAGAGGAAGGAAAGTGCAAGGACCCAGAGGTTGAAGAGAACTGTCGTTATACATGCGGGTATGTGTATTATTAGATTTTCTTCACTTCCTGGTTATATTTGACACCGATTAACGATTCTATATTTTTGACATGATTTGAAATGATCTTGGCTTGAGATCAGGGTTATCAACTCAACATATTGATAGCATACACTTAACGAAGTTATTTCAGTACCTGCCCGACAGCTAGCGCACTGAAGATTCATTGTGGATAATAATAAAAACAGAACATTTAAACGGAATTATGAAAATGTGGCCGCATAATTGAATTGTACTAAGAATATACTTTTAATAAAGGAATTTGTATAGATAAATCGCAAAATCTTAGTTGTACAAATAATACTGTTGTAGAGTATATAAAAGCAGACATAACTGTTTGAAGTTAGTAGCGTTACCTTTCCGGGTACGTTGCGTCAAAACAATTCCACAAACAAACAATAATGATGTTTTGCAATCTCATTTACATAATATTTGTATACAAAACTCTGTAATTTTGTGTAAATCTCTTTTAACAAACTGTATATAAATCGTGAGAATGTTTTGTTTCTCACTTCACCATGAGAACTCTATTTTTCATTGGTCTTCTACAGTGCGTAGCAATTGCTTACGTTCACCCCAAAATTTTGAGTTTTTCGCTGAATTTGTAAAGCTACGGGGTTTTA
>JAQGAV010003891.1:0-11418 GCA_034691345.1 Phasmarhabditis papillosa | reverse complement strand
GTGAAACGAGGGCCGACCCGGGCCGTGCTTTTGTGAAACGAGGGCCGACCCGGGCCGTACTTTTGTGAAACGAGGGCCGACCCGGGCCTACCACTTGTGGGCTCCCTAGCCTAATGGTTAGTGAGTCGGAATAATGGTCGGTGAGGCGGGTTCTTTAGCCTAATGGTTAGAGCAGCGGTCTCTGAATACGTGAGGATGTGAGGCTGTGGGTTCAATCTCCTCCCATCCCTATACGGATTTGGTCCCCGTGGGACACGTGTACACTAAAATACTTTTTAATATAAACTATTTGCTGAAGAAAACGGATAAAGCTTAAATTTACCTACTTTTCAACAAAATCATAAGAGTCTTCGGCCATTGCTGCTTGATTATTCTAACAATAAGCGGACTAAATAAATGCCGGACCGAGTAGCCAAGCACTGGCAAATGCTATGCAAATAAACTAGCCAGCAGCTAGGTGGTCCGAAATATAAATAACAAATTTATTTTAACATCCACAAATAAGCATAAAATGTGCACAATTCTGTACGTCTGGGATAATTTAGGATTATGTATCACTGAGCTTTATAATTCGAGCGATATGCTACTAATGTAGTCAGTTATGTACAACAATGGAATCTGTATAATGGACACTTATAACATTTTTAGACAAATAACAATCTTCAACTATCACAATATTCTAGCCAGAAGCTGTGTTAGATTAAATTGAATGTACTTTTGGAGAACTGGCTCTCACATGGGGCCCCTGTTACATTCAGTCTTTTACCTGCAAGCTATCCGTACGTAGACTATATGCTAGATACCTAACTTGCGTATTTTTATTTTGGAATTTTGCGTATATTTTAATTTCTAAAACTTTCAGAGCCAATTTCGAGGATTTCAATTCCCTCCGTTCTATAGCTCTACGACTATAGCTCTGGCAACAAACTTCAGCCCTGCTGGAAAATAAACAAAAAACAAGATATCATAGACTATTTATTCACAGATCTACTGTATGTATTTTTGTTTTATTCGCATGTTTTATCCAGTATGATTGTTGATCTATTAACAGTCTGAAACAGCTCAACTGAAAAAGGTAAAGGCTTAGATCCACTATTACTTAAAGAGTTACGGGTTCAATCTTATATTTTTACAACTGCCTCAACTTAGTAGACTTAAGATATTCTACGTGTTGGGTACCCTGTTCTTTTATAAAATCGTGTTCTTTTATAATGCCAAAGCCCAAATTTTCGGGTCGGACTTCATACTCGGTTCGGGCCGGAATTAGCCCTGCATACGCTCACTAACCACTCTCGAATGCTGTGTTGTCTAGTCCTTCCTCGCGGATTGAACAGGAAAAAATGTCTTCATCGACCTGAAATTAACATTTATTGTTCACATGGCCCACTTTTTGGACGGGTCAGGCCAGGCCCACTTTTTGAGGGGGCGGACCTAGGCCGTCCTGTTTCGGCCTGTGAAACATTATCTACCAAAACCTTCATCAAACACTATGAAACATTTACTTCTGCTCTATTTTGACATGACGGTTGAGTCAAAAAGACCAAAGCAGGCCGGAGCAGGCCGGCCTATACGCAGCCCTGCTGACAGCATACGGACCAAAAGGGCAGCAATGGGTGCGGGGGCACGCGTAAAGTAGTACCATTCTGACAATATTGTTCTTATAATATTGTTATGCAGTATTTTTATACTCTCAGTATTTGTAACCTACCTTATTATTTTTGACTTTTGCCAAAGAGTTTCTGACTTGGCGAAGGTCCACTGCGCTGCCGTAGGTAACATATGGAGACGAACTGAACGTGGAAGCAATTGTGAAACTTGTGAGTTTGTATACAAAATTGGCTACGCTCTACAAACTACAAAAGTTGGAAAACTACGTTCTAAGTTCCTAATAACCCGACTACGACCAAATCCTAGATAGCTAGATAGATAGATAGATAGTTCAGTCCTGCTCAAATGATAATTTCCAAAATTTTCCTCTGTCATTTAGGATTATCATATCCAAATATTTTTAAAACCCACCAGTTCAGTGCGTTTCTACCGGCACTGTATCTTCCGGAACCATTATAGTCGAGCCGCTCGGGAATACTGTCCATTTGACTGTTAGAATAACTGCGACCAAACGAGGGATTGAATCCTAAAACATTTGAATTGAATAGAATTCTAGGAAATGACAGCAACTCACTTCTATTATTACGCGTATTAGACGCAAATTTTGGCTGGAGAAGGGGGGGATCTCTCAGTGATCCAGACACGATAGATGCCAATGAACCTTCTTTGTGGAGATTGTCCATGCCGGTACTTGTGGTTCTATAACAAGTAATACCGTAACAAGTACAAAGTATTTTGGGACTATTTTCTCTGGATGTCAGCGCTCCTTTGCAGAAGATATGCTATAATCTTCTTACCTCGAACGCATACGTTTGCAAGCGATTCCGGATATTAAGCTGTTTATGTAATGAAAACCTTTGGGTTCCGAAATTTCATAAGAGACCCCGCTACTTACCTAACATGCTCCGGTTCGGCGGCAAATTTGTTGAACAAATCCACCTTCTTGGAATTTTCGCATTCAAAAAATCCAAATGTTGTAGATGAACGATCTGTTGTCATTGATTCGCTTGGTTTCAAATCCTTTTTAGCGGGAATTTTTCCTTCTGAAGTTGCCGGCAGCAGATGGATGGTCCTGTCGGCTGGATGGATGGTTTGTTGATTGGCTAGAGTTGCATTGACTTTGATGTCAAGACTATCCACTTGGCACAATTGCAACTCTTCTTTCTTCTTTGTTGCCTCCACGTGTCCTACACGCTTCTCCAGGGCAGAAATGCGCTCCTCTTGTGCTAGGATCCTGTAAGAAGTATTGATTCTTTAGAAGCTATGTTAAATTTATAGGCTGGCCCATTATTGGCGTTTGAAAAGTAGTCTCGGTGAAGTTTCAATCTATATATCAGAACGATGTATATTAACTATTGGCTCATATAAAACCAAACAGACGGTTCTTCCGAGACATTTTTAGGATATCAAACGAAGAAGCCGAATCAAAGAGGCTTTGTTAAAAATGAATACTGGCCACATTCCATCGTAGAAGCTTGCTTAGAAACCCATCTCGTGATACAAATCAACCGCTTAAAGGCATGCCTTGAAATTCTTGAATCCAATCACAAGTACTATATAATATGTTATTCTGTGAAACCTACTTCTTCATAAGGTCTTCAATGGCCGGTTGACATCCACTGCATACATTCTTCTCCACTTGTTTCGGATGTTCCGAAACCACATTCGTTTCTACGGTAGCTGGGCTTCTAAACGCAGCGGCAATTGCTGCCAGTCGGGAACTGCCAGTGGCCTTCTTCTTACGAGCCATTCTGATAAAATATATGATTAAAGTATCGGGGGTTCTCATAATTGTTAAACTGTTAGGCCGGTTCATATTTCCCGTTTGCCGGCCCTCATAAAAAATATGGTTGAACAATGGCCCGTTGGCTCCTTCAATCCTCCAGAAGCGCGACAAGTACTGCACATTTGGATACCTTTCTTATGTACATTAATATTATGTGTTACTTCTTCGCGTCTTCGAAATAAAACTTTCTATTCTATTCTATTCTATTCTAATATACGCGTCTTACCAGAAACAGTTTGTTAATAAAAAACATTGCAGGCCGAAGTTACAATTTTTCACCTTAGGGTTAGCAAAAATGGGCCCGCCCCACGGTCCGGGTGCGACGTCCGGAAAGTATAAGAAAGCCTGGCTAAATTTTAACTGAGGCGGCTATTCTAACCCCAGTAAAACCGTGGTGCAAACAGACGGGGGAAGCTAGCAACGATGTAAAAATGGTTACACATGCGATATACTATATATTTATCGGAAATTTAGTGATATGAAAGAAATAATAATGTTTTTTCGACATGTACCGGCGACCAGACTGCGCAAGCCCTATGGCCGGCCACGCGCCACCGGCCAGTGGTAGTCTTGTCTGCAAATTATTTGACAGTACGAGCTGGGCTCGGCCAGGGCAAATTTATAAAAAAAACCACGGGCCGGTACGTATACAGTCATCTCCATCGGCATATATATGACCATCAATGATTCATCGTGCGTTCAGTATGAACGGCTGTGAAAGAGCTGTGGTTTACTGATATCATCATGATTGCATTTTACTGTTTAACAATACGGCTCCCTCTGAGACACAATCGTTCACATTACTTTTTTGAAGTTCTTGATATGGTTCCTGAAATTTATCACTTTGATGTGCGTTATTAGGCATTAATAGCTTAGACCTTAGAGAGCTATGAATGAGTTTTCACTATTGGTTTATTTCTTGTGTTGTAGGATTTTGTTATTTCTAATTTTTCATCGACCTAATTTTCAGCTCAAACATGGAGTTTTCATCTAACCAAGCATCAGAAGGTTCACAGCATACTAATGAGGTTTGTTTCAGTTCCATTCTTATGGTAGAATAAATTTCAGGCATCCTCAGCTTCGCTAGCAGAAAGCCAACATATTCCACAACCGAATGTCCCAGTCCCTGCCCATCTACCACTTCATAGGGAGCCCAAGGAAGAAGAGGCCGATGGTGCGAGTTTAGATACTTACATACTCATTGGTTTCAAAATTTTCATTTATTTAACCATTCGTAGTTTTGATCGGTGATTATTTAACTGCAACAGGTTTGCTCAAATCTGACTAATAGCAAATCAATCCACTGATGCAACCGATTTATTGAAACTATAGATTTTCAGCTATATTTGCAAGGGATCTGGCAGCGCAATATGAATCCTATACATATGAGCAGTGCAGTTCTAGTTCACGGCCACGTCGTAAAGTACCTCCAGTGGATTACACAGCGCGTGAGTCATACTTTTACGTCTAGAGTTGACAGACCTGACCAAAATTTAAGGTTAATAATATTCACAGTTAATAATGTTCTACAGAAGCACAACCCTATCGACGAGGTATCCACCATGACAGAATGGGCAATCTAGTCGTCGACGGAAAGAAATATATCCTGTGCGACTGTCTGAAAGTTGAATGCAAAGGATGTCAGTGGCCATGTAAGCGCTGTGGAGGTTGGAATCTTTCTTTCTACCTGCACTCATTCTGAATTTAGGCCGCATGTGTTACCCGGTTAGATGCCAACGGAATAGAAAAGCGCCGCTACTTAAGGTAGAATTTCAAGGAGTGGTCGATGGAATTACAACCAATCCGTATGTCCCAGCAGACTATTGATAGTTTTTAATTGTTTATTGTCCTTGATTAGTAAATTTTATGAGAAGCGAAAGTTGTCCTCACGTTTAAGTACGAGATATAACTTGATAACGGGCAATATTCTGGCTCTTCGAAGAAAACAAACCCTATTCTGGCGATGATGAAATCGCTTCCATTAGTAGAAGCCAAGGAACATAATCAAAACGATCTAATTTAGCGAGTAACACTGCTGGCAGCAGTCGTGTTGGGCAAAAGTGGTCAGCATGAACCACCCAACCAAAAAAAACTGGACTAAATTAATTTATTTCAACTTTGCAAATAATCAAATAGAGAATAGTACAGTGAGATCTATACGGCCGAAACGTTTTGCTTTAGCCATTCAGTGAGCAGTTCTTCTCGTTGCTTCTCCATCGTAACGGCATCATTGAAGTGTTTCGGAAGCATTTTCTCAGAGCCACTGGCAGCCGCCGTAATTCTAAACGAATAAATGTCTACAGATAGATATTTGTAGCTACCTAGTCAACAAAAGCAGGCAGCTCATCAGACTGGCTTTATTCGTATCGGCTGGCAAATTCTTCATCCGCTCAACACTTAATTGTTGGATTTCCTGAATTTTTGAAATGCAATGGAAGTAGCATGCATAAATACCTTATTCGACTCCCCATCAAGAGTTATTCCTTGAATTCTGTTTCGCATTGCCTGTACATATTTACGTTGATTATCTATTCCCTCCTTGAAATTATTCAAAACGTCGTGAGACTGCATGGGAGCCATAGGCACGACAAAAGGTGTCTAAAACTTGCCATAATCCACCCACACTTAGACGTTAAATAATACTTACTTTGAACAATCCAGATATTTTTTTGGAGAGAATCAATAGCGGAGCATCAACATCAAATGCAATTTGGTTGAACTGGTAATCATATGAGATGCGTTGCTCCATTAGATGTTGTTCCATGACTTTCAGATTTTTCTCTACTAAAACAAAATCTAAGTAAATGAGATGGAAATTGAAATACCGTGCCCTCTGACAGTGAATGATCCTTCAGGTAATTTCGTTTCATCTAGAATAACAAGCGTTCCATTCGACACCTGCATTTCACCCGTTAATAATGAATCGGCAGCGTGGTCTTTAGTTGGAGCGAAATGCTTATCGGACAAAAGATCCGGGGTAAGCTGCACGTGCTTCACCTAGAAAATTAAACTAGCAATTTAGATGCAAGTATAGTGTCTAACCTTAGGCATTAATTCACGCAAAGCTGCAACTAAAACAGATGAATCGGAAACTCCGCAAATATTCAGAGGCAGCGACGAAATGGGAAGAGCGCCGTTTGGCCTGGCATAACTGAAATATTAAATATGCACTTCAGGTTCTTGAAAAACTTACGCCTTTGAAATTAAATGTGCCAATAAGTACTTGGCAGATGTCGGATCTCCCATTAACTCGGCCAACCGAGTGCATAACACGTCCCTAGCCGTAGTCGCCTCTTCTAAAATATCGGACATATATTAAAACATTATCGGATAAACCAGCTGAGAAAGTATCCGCGAGTTGTACACTTGCATCATGAAGACTGTGCGATATAACATGCAAGCTAGGCATATGAGCCGTTCCCAATGAAGTCCTATAACATTATTAATTAAAAATAAGCTAGTTTCTATATATGTACCCTTCTTCGTCATTCATATGATTTTCTTCTGTCAGCAACCCATACAGAGTCATAGCAGTATTGGCTTTTAAGTTTTCGCCATCAACCACAAACTAAATAATTCGTCAACAAATGCTGCGAAAACATAAACAACACCTTAGCTACAAAATGTGGCAGCTCAATTGGACTTCCTTCTTTACGAGATCGCTTTGCAGGTGAACCTGCAAAAATACATCTTTATCCAGTACTAATCGCAAACAAATTACCTGCATTTGCAAGTTTTTCATCAATAAACCAGGATGATGCTCCAGGAATCGGAACCATAACATGACAATATCGATCAAAAAGAATAGGGTCTCCTTGAACATCCTGTAGAGAAATGGTTAAACTGGGCAGCTAAAGCATACTATCAACTAACATTTGAATTGACGTCTAAGTTATCGCGCAGAAACATAGTAACACTCTTCTGACTATCATTCATCTTAAAAGCCAAGTTACAGTATTCTAAAAACAAGCAGATAACAGCAAAGAGGACTAAAAAACCTGTTTCACGAGTGTCATGAAGCATACAGCAGACTTTGACAAGACGATTACGCAATGCCACATTTTCCCTCCAATCTTGGAACAGCTAGATAGCAAACAAATTAAATGAGCTCAGTAGAATTTATACCTCGGGTTTGCTGTCGTAGTGGCTTTTTACTGCAGCGAAGAAGGAATTGCGATCTTCAGAATAAGTTTTCGCATTGTCTAAAAATAACAAGGAATTATTGGTAAAATGATATGCAAACTCACCGTTAAACATATCATTTACAAATTTCCAAACAGCGGCGGTATCAGCGTCCATGATTACAGAAAGAAAAGTTAAAATACAGACCAGCGAAATATAAAAGCTGTGAACGTCGAATGATGGTTGACCAACTGCAGTTGTCGGTCGGTTTGCATTTCAAAACAGACATTTGGCGCCAATTTTTCGCGCACTGCGGGCATGGGATGGAAAAACATCACATCAAAGCGTACGATAAGAAGGCATTGCCGGCAAGGAACTATAACTTCATATATGGAACTATAACTATGCATAGACTTGGATGTTGCTGTTTTTTATCATTGGAATTTGCTAGGGGTGGAATTGAGCCAGCCCGTGGTCAACATTGTCAGACTTTTTGACAAACTGGTGCAAATTTGTTAGCTTTTCTGCAAACCTTGTTCAGGAAATTTGCTATTTTTTACAAATGTTGGTGCAAAACTACTTTTACTGTGTTTACACCGAGTATTAGAAAGTGATATGAAAAGTAATCTCTGGATTATCAACTTTTTCTGGTAGACTTCCGGCCTGGACCGGGCCTTGCTGCGAAATTTCCATCCTTTTTTCCCATATAACAGCGAAAATTATGTCTATGTAAGCTTGGAACTTATGTGTACAACTGAATGTCTAAATAATTTATTTACGGTTTAACAGTGCGTAATAACTAGGGATTGACTTGACGTATTGTCATATTGATTCGGCTTTCGTTGGCATATTCTTCAAGTAGTTTATCTTCTTCGGGGAAAGTGTAGTCTCTAGTTCGCACAATGCAAGGTATTGCATGGTAGACTAGTCGTTGGGCAGCATGCATAACCTAGAAAGAAAGCTAATAAATTACATAAAATATTGTTTGCATACCAAAACATCCCCACCTCTGAGCCATATGGGAACAACGGGGTCATCAAGAGACAAACCACCAGAAAGATAAACGGCCGATTGTCCCAGAGACATTGATACCAATGGAGCATTTGACCTTTCGGACATAAAAAATGGGTCTTTGCACTGATACTAAGGTATTAGCTTACTTGTCAACGTGTGGAGATAAGGCAGTTTTAGGCGGATAGTAGTTTATAATGGTAGCATCGGGCTTCATCTTGTTCAATCCAAGAACTTGTGAAATGACCTTAAAAGAAGACAAATGGTTACACAGATAAATCACCTACTTCTCCCATTAAAACCAATTCCTCTGGAACAGCTCGTCCGGCCTCAGGATATTCTTTACTCGACCAATCATATTCAATTCCTAGAGTGGTCCATCTTAACTTCTTTCCAGCTTCCGCCAATACGTTTCTGAAACAGGAATCAGAATAAACGTAACTTCTTTCAAAAACATATTTGCAGAGAGTAAGGATAAGAAACCCTACTTTTCAGGACTAGTTCCATGAAGTGTCAAGTTAGTTCGACTAGGTGCTTCAGCATATTGAAAAACACGTCTTAACCACATCAAAAGGCCATCTTCCCTGAAAACACAGAATTTCATGGAAACACAATACTCTGTTACCTCATAATGTTTGGTAGGAGATAAAGACCAGGCCGCTCCGCCAGAGTCATTATATTCCATTCCTTCAATGGTTTTAATCCCAAAAGACCGAAATGCTCTTCGGAGACATTGCTGGCCGAAGGTAAATTTGCGACAGACGTTGTACTCAGCTCAGGTGATCCATTTCTGGTATCTAAAATGATCTCTGTATTCACACGTAATTCAGTCTGTGGTAAATCCAATTAGCTATCTCTATTTCAGAGACATACCATAACAGATAGCCGGTAGCCGTGCCGATTTTTCGGCACCCTAAAATAGGTAAGGAAGCGTCCCCCCTTACCTAGCAAATTTTAAATCAAAATTTTCGGCACCCTTCCCGGCATTTACCGGAGACTGTTATGGTATGTTCAGAGAAGCGGCTAGGAGCTATTATTTTTTATATCGAGTCTCCAGAGTGCGGATAACAGAAACCTCAAAATAATTATATGGCTTCTCAAGAGATTTCATGTCATGCACTAATTTTCAATGTTTCCGTAGTTTGCTAGCAAGAAAATGTTAATCAGTGAAAGTGGCTGATTTCAATCCTCCATGCCAATTTGGGCAGACATCTTGCTAAGAGATTCACATACCAATTACTCGGCTAAGATCTGGAAGCGGTTTTCGTTTCTTATATTTCTTGAATATTTCTTTAAAGACGGTCATTTGACTGGAGTTTTCATTGTCGCTCCCATATTGGTCCTGAAATTAATTGGCATAATTAATTTGTTTCATAACACATACTAAACATCAACGGGGAGCAAGAAATAGCCGACTAACAAACAAAGATGTAATTTACAAGCACGTGAATGACTATTTAATAGAACTTTCGACCAAAGCAATTTAACGTTCCTCGAAGTGCTACTTTGTGTTTAATGAGCGCGATCTAATGCGACTATTCATGAATACTAAAAGAGAAATGCGTTTGTTTTCTTGTGCGAAGACTTAATCTTTAATCCTTGAAAAGCACACTCACATTATCACTATCATTGCTGAGATCCAAGTGCTTCTGTTCTCTTTCGCTCATCGTTGATGGTCTTGTATTTACGTAGTAATTCGATTTTACCTCGTTCAAGCTCATTTTCATACTCCTGAAATAGAGACGTAAATCTCTGTCAGATAGACGACATAAACAATAATCAGTCTCGCTTCATACCAAATGTACTTTTATTTGTATGCAGGCTACATTTTCGTAAAAAAAGCTGTAATATTTCTCCTAGGTGATACCCAGTGGCGCAAACTCCTCCCAATCAACGCTACAAAGTAGCAGCTTTCCTAATATAAACTACCATTATTTTTCAACTTAAACAGGTGATTTATGAGGCAAATAATATTATTATGTAACTATTTCATCTGTGCTCTATGCTCGCCTGATAGTGAACCCTTTTACATATTCCATTACACGTAGAGTCGCACAATAAACATAGGCTACATTAGCCTTTCCCCAAAAAATCGAGTTGCAAAATTTCATCACGACTCCTATTACCGATATTTCACATTCCATAACTCTAGATAAATGACGAATTCATTGTTTACTGTTTTTGCTCGTTCTAACCTGACCTGCATAGGCTTCCAGTAGTACGCAATGGCATTCGCTCCAATAACCACTCCTACAACGAGTACTCCGGCTTTCTTGAGAGCTTCTTCGATTGGGAGTCTATAAGGCCACCAGCGAGGGTTCGACGACATCCAAAGTTCCAACTTCTCTGAAAAATAATTAGTAATATAAAAAGAATGAACCCCTTGCAATGACGTCCATTCAATGTTTTACATAAATATATTTCCCATGCTGTTTTTCTCCTACTAATTGGAAGTCGCCCTAGTACATTCTCGGAAAAGGAGTAAATAAAATAGAAAGCAGCCTTGTGGAAACAATTTTGCCCAAGCGTGAAATGGGGTCAACTTTTCTTGCTATCTTAAGTTCAAGAATTGTTATTTATATGCTATATTTATCGTTTAGCTCATCAAAAATGTTACATGTAAGATATCTGACTTTAATTAATCGCACTGCCGCTATTCAAGATGGATATGCCCATACTATTGATAACTTATTTCTTGTGGAGCTAGGATTCATTCTATGGAGGTAACTGTAAAATAGAAACCACGAAAAAGCCTTTACAAAACCTGAGGCCGTATGCACGGATAAAAAATAAAACGTTTTACTCGTAAAACGTTTTACTGGAAAACGTTTTACGAGTAAAACGTTTTCTAGAGAAAACGTTTTCTGAAAAAACGTTTCACGCGTAAAACG
>JAQGAV010003890.1:0-11420 GCA_034691345.1 Phasmarhabditis papillosa | reverse complement strand
GCATTTTCTATTTTTAAAACCGGGAACTGTAGGTTCAACTATCACGGGGTGTCGGTATCACATGTTAGGATTGCCGTTTTGTCTCCTTACTGGAGCAGAGACAGCGCGTGATCAAAAATATAAATGAAAGTAAAGTATTCAAAAACAGTTAAATTTCGTTCCAGGTTTTTCCTCCAGAAAACCGGTTACGGTATATAGGTAAGTGAAAAGTTTCAGAAGTTCATTTATATTGAAAGAAAGCCTAACTACAATCGTACCAACTTTTAATCGAATATTTTTCTTTATTAACAAGCACTGTAAACCAAGCATTATCAATTATATGGAGCTGTCTTACATTTTCTAAAAAAGCTATATGGATGGTATATATATCCAAAGCGGGACAAAAAGTGGCGTCCCTATGAATGTCCCAATGGTCGCTTGTTGTGGTGGTGCCCATTGCCTCTTCACGTGAACTACGGAATAGTCCCATGTGAATGAGTGCACCACTGCGGGCAATTTCTGCAAGTTTGGACCCGCATTAAGATTTATGATATTTTATAATAAGGGAATACCATCAATCAATGAAGATAAAATGAATATTGTTAATGTTCTTGTATTTGCTACTTTTAATGAAGGTAAGTTTAAAACTTCGATAATTGTTTCTAACCGATAAATCAATTATTTATTTAAGTTTCTGAAATGCGCCTACATTTAGAACTATAGACGTTAGCAAACCAAAAACAAAACACCGGTCAGTAATGAAAATGAATATACATTGTTAATAAAAATAATGGAATTTATGGGTCAGAATTGAACAATTGAATTAACAACACACTTATTTTCCAAGATGAAGCATTTGTATTGTATTGCAAAATCTAAAGGTTAATTACTTTCGGGAACGTAGGATAGAAGGCATACTATTAGCATAGGAATTTGTTATTTCTCCAATAGTTTTGTTTTATCAAAGTTGTTTTTCCTTTAAAAATTATGTTTTTTGGTAGCGGTTGCAATTGTACTTGGTTCACGTGAAAAGAGCCTGAAAGTTGTTTTGCTATGCATAGAGGCAACTAGCGAATATGGTAAACAAGACTAGGATAATAACAACGAAGATTACCAACAAAGCGGTCTTTTTGATCTAATTTGGATAGTCACTTGCAAAGAAACAGGGCCCACCAGGGTTGTAAGATATTCAATTAGTTTTTTTCTCAAAAACCGATAGATGATCAGATTTGGTTTAGTATCTCAAAAAAAAAAAACCGAGCCCAGAAACCTGGCCCCTTATCAATTCTAAAATATTCAACTAAGGTTTTCTACTAGAAAAGCAGATATCTATATTGTTGAGATCTTCTTTGGTACACCGAATGAACAGGAAGATAATCCGTTATCAATATTGATAAATTTAGTTTATATAATAATTAATGATTATGCTTGTTTGTATAATTTGTAAACTACTTAAATATAATACTCATGTCTAAACAAGTACTGGATAAGGTTTATCGCATTTGTGTAGAATCTTCACTCTCTCGAACCACGTGAAGATTGGCAGCCTAAAACTCGAGTATTAGTCTTTTGTTACAAAATAAGCTCTACTTGGAATAAGCTAAACTTCAGCGCCAGCTAAGTAAAAGCCTTATTTTTTATTATAATATTACTGAAATAAATAGTTTTAAGCATATAACTCCAAATCGTTAAATGTAGTTTGACCATGCTGGAAACGTTTGTTCTGAAACCTTCCTTTCCCATTTATAATTAAACTTGGGATGCTCTTTTTTGTAGTGTATTTGATATCCTACCTAAACAAACAAGTTCTTATTCTCTGGTTAAACATAATAAAGAAGTATGGAGAAGAGAGTGAGAATAGGTCATTGCACATCGGTAACAGATGAATTGCAATCGCTGAAGCTTTAGATTCTGGTGGGAAAATGTAGAGAGCAGCCTGGAAAACTGTTTTGGTTCTATAAGTCGGATGTCGGAATTTAGCTGGTCGGCTTGTTTTTAAAATATGGAAATCATCGAAGCTAAATGAGCCTGTGCCGGAAAATTTCCAAAACGTCCGGCCATAACCAGCCGCTGATTTTATTTTCATATATTTTTGGCTGAAAATCGATGATTGACTATATTTTGAGGAGTTTATCTAATTTCTTAGCAATTCGTTATAGGTAGAATTACATATGAAATGTTTCAAAACTTTAAAAGATTTTCGGAAACTTTAGTAAGCAATTAATCGAACTTGATGGGTCTAACCGACAAGTATATAAATTGATTTTATGTCGTTTACTGACCGCAATTGAAGAATTAACTGCCTGGACACAAAAGCCCAAGAAGGTAATACAAAATAGATTTCTCTCCCGTCGATAGTTGGAACTCATTGATCTTCTACAAAGCTGTAGTACTGCAGTTAAGTTCATCAAAACACAAAGAAGGGTAATAGTACATTCAAATACCGTAAGACGTAATAACAAGTCTGTGGATGTCTAAAATATGATAATTTGATTACAACACCTTCAAACTACTAACTTTTTTTATTATTCAATAATAAGTTTGAACTGTTATTTGGTTAGTATATAGGAAATCAAACAAGTGATTATAGTTGGCACACCCTCGGTTGCTTTTTGGATCCTAGTTATCGTTTTTGCTACCTTTTAAAGCAACCTTTTATTCAAGTTAAATCTTTTTCAATTCACGATGAATAAATTGCTTACCCTTCATTTAATTTGCTATAAGAATGCTTGAAACATTTCGCCTACGTTATTAAAATATTGATGAGCACTACTTATTGTTTGTTTTTTGTTTTTAACTCTCGAACAGTAAGTAAACTTACAGTTGTTAGTTCTAAATAGAATTCTCACTTACAAAAACACTTGACAACGTGGCGTAAGGTAAACCTTACCCTATTATTTGGCAGTAGAATGTGGCCATTAATTCTTGATCTGTATTTGTAACTGGCCGGTATGAACAGTATCTCATAACAGAAACAGAATGGAAATGCAATTATAAAGACGACAGTCAGCCAGAAATGAGTGTCCCATACCTGAATATGGTAAATAATACTGTTTCAAAACATTCCGGGCAACGAATTTTTTGCGAATAGTAAATTTATTGTTAGACTCAATATCTATGAATGAATGTTCTAATTTTCTAATTAGTTTGTATGACACACTTACAGTATCATTGGTGGCACTAATATGTTTTTTTTTATTTTGAATTAATCTTAAACATTTGATTTCCGTAACTCACAGCTTCTCTGGAGAGTGGACAGGCTATCGACCTCAGACGATTCAGAACAGACATGAACATTGCCAAATGTTGACAGTATATAAGATAGTAGACAAAGAAGTTAACAACTGGTAGAACTTTTGGAAACGAGAAATCGGACAGAAAACCGCCAAGTATTGAGTCTTTAGGAGTGGCTTTCGGGAGACGTATTGCAATGTACATCGTAAGATAGCTCGAGATATTCTGGAATTAAATTATTTTTATTGCGTTCATAAACAAATTTTAGAATTCCGCCGAATTCTGGAATATTCTTTTAGTATATAGTCGAATCCAAAAGTAAAGAGGCCGTGCTAAATAATATAGCTGCCTATTTCTCTCTTCACTCTCTTACATAACACTATATAAGTGTGCTAGATATTTGAAATGCTACAGTTTATCTAATAGTATATCTGTTTTTCTGCTAGTAATGATAGTGCCGCAACTATTTCCGTAAACTTAAAATGGAATCGTCACTTACCAAAACTGCCAGCGTTATCCATAGCTTGACAAAAGACGATTTAAAGTATTTCCTCTCCCGAACTGTTAGATAAGATACAATCACATAGAAAATAATTGAGACTGCTCCGTAGATATTGCAAAACATAAATAAAGACATCTAAAATATATCTTATTAATAATCTTATATGTTATATACAAATAAAACTTCTAACAGAAGTAATAAAGAAAATTGGCAATTTTCCGATTTCTGCTGCAACCGCCAACATTTGGTTTCAAGCACATTAGCTGGGAATGCCGCAAAAATACACCAACTTTTGAAATTGGTTGATATTTTTATTGAATTGTGATTAAACAAAGAAAAAAAGAAATTTCGAAAAGATCTGGTTTTGGAAGGGCTCGAATTTCGGTTTTTGCTGTTCATATCTCATATCCCATTAAAGTGAGTCATCTGATGCGCAAACCACATAATCTAATAATATCTGCTTTAATGGCATCAAAAATAAGAGAACCAAACCAGTTTTATGTAGTTAAAATTATTAGCTAAATTTATTTTTCAAACTATTGCAGTCTCTGTCTTTTGTTGCAAAATTCGATGGTACATAAATCAAAGATTTCAAATGTTTCAAAATGTTGTAGAAACTAGTGCGACCAAGTGGTTTAGTGTAGATAGGTTAATTTCTTTTAGATATCAGTAGATTAGATCAGACACAGTCCTACAACTAAAACAATAGTGTAACACAGACATTTTCTCTAGTGTTTATTTGCATGATAGAGGCAATCGTATTCAACAAAACAACCAATTGCATAACAGGCAATCTTGGTTTTCCTGAACATGTTTCAACGAGACAAAACAACCCGGTCAAAGATAAAACAGAGCCCGGTCTCTAATTTTCCTGAAAGCTTTCAAAGGATCCTCTTAAACGCATATCGTAGACTGAAGGTCAGTTCAGTCACTGAAAATTGAACTGAATTAGGAAATTTAAGAAATTGCAACCGCTAGCACCTAATTACGGATACTGCGGTCAAAGAACGTGTATATTGAGAATTCTTGGGGTGCGATGAAACGTTTTAGGTCATTTCTACACCCATATTTGCCCATTTTAAGCGCCTTACGAGCCAATTCTGGACGCGAGAATTGCCTCAGATGAAAGTGTGTATTGGAGTTTGAATGGGTTCCAAATGTACAAAATAGTAAAAACTAAAACTGCAAAATTCTGAGTTCGGTGGGGCGATGGGGTTGGGATTTACAAGACTAGTGTATAGAAAATTTGGCTTGGGTAACTTGGCCTTGCTTCTATGTAACTTTTGGAATAAATTGGTGAGCACTGCGCTTCAAAACGGTGTGCTTAATTCTCAAACTTGTAACGGGATACACCTAGAACAACGTTAAAATTAAAGACTTTATCTTTTAAAAAGTTTAAAACTTTTACAATTCCTTCTTTCCTTTGCTTTCCTACTAACTGCATTATAAGCTAATATTTTTCAGGATATACAATTCTATCTCACAATGAATTAAACTTTGTTTTCTTAAATATTCCCATTAGTCTTTCTTATTTTGTAAAGAATTTATTTTAAGAGAAATTTTTATGTTGCACCTGAAACTTTTTATAATAGAAGCCTAATAATAGAATACCACCTCAGGGGTATGAACCCTATAGACTTACTTCCTGGATGATGTTTTTTATTTGCTTATGCCATTTTACGTGCTATACCAAATAAAATTTTCGGTGTTATCGCGCTTTTAATAATAATTGTGGTATTTCATTGTTTTACCTTTGTCAATAATTACACATCATGTAAACCAGCAAAATGTAATAAAAAAATGTTAAATTTGGTGCTTCAATATAAGCTTTAGGTAACCAAACAACGCGAAATCAAATACCTCAGATCCCGAAGCAATAATGTAATCCTCAAAAATATGTTATTCAAAAAAATACTTTTCATTATAACATGAATCGTTGCCAAACTTCTTTAAAGTTGCAATTGCAGTTTGACTTACAAACTATCGCTTGTAATTGGCATGACACAACAATTATTGAAAAACACGCAGGGGATTGCTAAGAATGAAGGTGTTTTAGTTCTGGTAAAGCTATATCTATGAAATGTTTCAGCATTACTTTTTAGAAATTAAGTTTCCACATTAATGGTTATGTAGATAATCAACAACTAAAATTATCGTAAAGCCAGTACGAAGAGATATTTGTCTTAGATGCGAAATAGTCTGGAAGAAAGCTCTTTCCGTTTCCTGGATATTTGGCTGTAGAAGTAAACGTCTTCGGTATTGATTGCCAAAGATATATGTTTAAAAGAGCTACCATATTAAGCAACATTTAAAAAGTTTGCAGATGTGACATGTTCTTCATATAATTTAAGTTTCGGAGAGGCTTCAATGAAACCCAATAGATTAGCATTGCAAGCGAGCGAAACAAGATTCTAACCAAAATGAACCTGGAACTGGAAGCCTTTCGTTTATAGAGAGCTTCCCGGTACTAAAAGAGTTTAAGCGAATAAGTGGTCTCTACCTGCCCAGTACCTGCTACTTTGCGCATACAGCATATGTTGATTACATCAATTGCAATTGCTCAATTTTACACTGCGCTTAGAAACTGATGGACTGATTGTTTAAATAGTTAGAACTAACTTCGTACTTCTTAAAAACCGTTCCAATAAATTATGAACTTCTGAAACATTTGGAATTCCTTTAATTTTTGCTATCTAATTCTAAAATATCGATTCAAAATTTTCACCCAAGAAGTTGCGAACGGGTACATATGTTTAGGAAAAAAGCGGTGGTTCATTTGTGAGTTCGATAAGTTATGCGTTGAAACAGGAAGAAACAACTGGAAAAGTGTTGCTTTTCTATATAAGGATGATTCCAAAGCGAGTGAAAAGTTTGCAACCAGACAAGAAAAAACAACCTGCAAACCTACTTTACGGAACGAAAATAAACTTCAAGTAAACATTCCATCCCGTAGAAAATGGCTTTTTGGTTTTAATGAGATTTTCCACTAGCCGACCAAGCTTCACATTCTGTTAGCGAAAACTAACAAATAAAACAAATAAAGAGAAAAAAACTTACACGGATAAAATATTTCAGGGTGGTCGAATTGTGGCGGCTCTCCAGTTCATCGTACATAATTAACTCAATCGAGAAAGCATCAGTCTTTCAACTAGAAAACAGAGTAATTACTGGATATTTAAAAAGTTTAAGGCAAAAAAACCGACTGAAAACTTTGTTTTTCGTTGCGTTTATTGAGGAAGCAAATGTTTTTGACATTTTGATGGCCGCAATAAATATAAGAGAAAACGTCTGACACCAAGAACACCGGGTGCAAACATTTTTGACTTTGATAGAATGATTCGAGTTTCTACTAGATAAATAAACCAAGAAATGGTTAAGAGGTTGGTTATAAAACAACTCTACTAGCCAATTAAAAATAAAGTTTCCTGATCGAATGGTTTACTGTTACCCCCAATGGTACTCGAAAAGGGAACCGGCTTAGATCTGTTTATTGTGAAGCGAAGCAACAATTAAGACAATTATTACACAATTAAGACGTCCTCAACAATTGAGATTCAGGAAACACAGGAAAGAAGATCACACGATTAAGGTGATATAACTAGTTTTATGACTTAAGTTGTCAACAGCTTCAATATCAACGTAGATTTTGAAAAATCTGTTTTGAACTAGTTTGAACTCGTCACACGTTAGGTTTTTCTTGTTTGGAAATTTCAAATCGAGAGGATTGGGCCTAGCTACCACAAGCCTAGCTCTAAAACAAATGGTATCCTACAAATGGTTTCAAAATATTGCACCCATCAAGATTACCGAGATACTTCACTTGTTAGAAAGATTACTCAGAAAATGAATCTTTTCGAACCTTTCTTCCATTTTGTTGAAACTGAAAACCTATTTTCCTAGATTTTCTTAAAAGATATTGAATTACTCGAAAGTGTTTCAGTATGCGAGTATGCGAAAGCTTTACACTGAAATCAGAGCTGTTCCATTGAAAAGCAAAAAAGAAAGAAAAAAGGATAAGCATTTCAAAATCTATTTTTGACATATTTGAAGCGAGTTAGTTAGTCAATCAAGTGTTTTTGATTAGTGAAGCCCTTAAGCGCTGCCTAGGGTTTTCGTAATCCCCCTAAGTGACAGTTTTGTGACATGGATTCCAGTTGTAAACTCTATCGCACGCTATAAATGTAAATTTTATAACGACAAAGACAAACCGCCTCAAAATTATTATATGTATATAATGTATATATGGAAATATACGGCGCATTCTAAGTATAGGTTCACTGACAGGTATTTCCAAATTTCGTCATCTGCATTTAAACAATACATGTTCTTCAAGTTCAAAAGTTTTGAAGGGTCAGTATTAACTACACTTAGAAAGTTAACTACAGCTTATTTTGTATAAAGTGTTTCTTGGAAAAAGAATAATAAGAATATTTTCAGTTAAATAGCCCAGTTTGAACCGGCATACGACTGAAACGGATAGCTTAAAATGTGCAACGTGTGAATCATCAACTATTCCCATATTAGGATGTTTAGGCTCTGTTAAACCTTCGCGGAGAAAACAAACAACAAATGCTCTTTGACTCTAATGTGGTTATTAACATTGGTCTCGCTTCAAGGATTAGCTGAGATGCACATATGATTAAACTAAACGGAATAGTTATACTTTCTTTTCTCAAAATTTTATGAGTTTGCCTCCTCTTTCTATTGAAAACATTATTCTTCTAGCTGACACATAATGAGCAATGTGTCAATTTATATGACAAATAAGTGAAAACTAAAAACTTTAAATGCTAGCCTATCGGTACTAAGTTTTAAAGTCTAAGTTCGATATTCCTTTGATTTTGAATGTAATGTTTTGTTTTATCAATAAACCTATGGTTGTGACTGTTTCTCACTCTTATGGTTAGAGACGAATTTTCATGAAATTTGAGAGACAATATGAACCTTTAGAATGTTACCCCAGGATTGCATTCTCTCTTTGAAATTATTATAAACAATTATGTAATCGCTGCTTGGTGTTGTCAAGGTAACAATCATTACGGATTTGGTTGAAGATACAATTAAGGACACAAGTTGTAATCCTCTAAGGACATCAATGAGGTATTGACAACGAACTTCCCGAAACAACAATCTTAGTTAAGAGAGAAATAATGAACAGTAAAAACAAATTGGAAGCATTTATAATACGTCTAATGAATTCGGACTATCCAGCGGGTCGGGCCCAATATGTTGATGAAAAAGCAATCCAAATATAGATTTGAATGAACTTTATGGTAATGGAAGAACGAAAAGATAATCTCTAGCAAAATATAACATCTAGAAGTCAGTACTACCTACATATATATTGAGTGTAATACCTCCTATATGGTTTTCTAAGTACAATTTTTGATAAAATGTTTGTATTTTTTAACTTTAACTTCAGGAAATGGTTATGATTGGAAGACTATATGTGGTTGTCGGTGATAAACCTTATGTTAGCTTGAAACATTCCTCACCCTTAGAAATTTGTAGTTTTCAAAAACCGATTATGAGGCTACTGTATTAAAGGGATACATTGCAAAAGAAAGATAAAACGGGGCAATGATTTATGTCCCGCTTAATAAACATGTTCATTAACGTTCTTGATCAGGAAAAGTTAGAAAATGTTGGACCCTAAGTTGTCAGAAAGAAAGCTTCCTTTATTGTTCCCATCTTTTATAATCTCAAAAATAAATGACTATATAATTCTACATTGAATAAATGTATTATTTATAGTGACAAAATGTTAAATCACAACTGGTATCTGGAGAAAATGTATAAGAAACTAAATTTCAACAATGTTTTCTAGATGGCCCTTTATAACAATAAACTTAAAAACGAAGTAGTGACAGATAAGTGAGTCATTAAATAAAGCGTAAGTTTTACAAAAAAAATTAACTACATACAAAAAAAATAGCTATTTGAAAAATAAGTATGTTACTAATTAGTTTAGAGGTAACTGTAATGGATTTTGAATATATAATCAGCTAAATCAAACACAAATATTAAAATGTACAATACCTATACATCATCCTACAAGTAAGAAACTATTACATGTTTGGTTACAAATGTCGTTGGCTGAAGTGGCTCAGTTTACCGTTGGTATCAAGTATTTGAGAACCAAAGTACAGAGCCTATGAACATTTAGACGAAACAGATCATAATAGTACAACCTTCAAAGAAGAAAATAGATATTACCCTTTCTTCTGTTTATTTGAATTTCGTACTCACAACGGATGGAATTTGATAGATGTGGGAAATAAGAATACTGTGAAGTACTTTGTTGACATATTGCTCTAATATTTTAGAGAAACCCTATTATAACAGCAGTATGATTGTTGCGATAATCTTCCATCTCAAGAAACTCTCTGAAATATAGAATATTCATATTTGTTTTTGTTTGGAGATGTATTCCAAGTAGATCAAACATCATACTACAATATAATGGAAACCTTTTCCATTTCTAAACGATTCTCAAAAAGTGTGCTTGTAATCGAACGGGTACGGGAGTAGCCATATAGCACTATGATTGTATATTGAAGTAGCTTTCAGAACACCCATAAACAATTACTCTTTTTTTTCATTTTTAGCGTATATAATGTTTTCAGTGTATCTGAGGAAAATAAGTGTAATCTCATGGAACGCTCGCTAGCAAATAGTAAAACAACAACCTAATATCAAGAAATACAACACTCTGAAATGAACTCACTAGAAATGTTTCAACGAGGTTCGATTCACGGCTAGAATTGTTTTTACAGTGGTAACTGCTGATAAGCAATAGCGATGAAATGGACTATGAATTATATGTTTGTTATTTAATTATATATATGCCATTCTCCGAGATACAGGCACAATCCGATTAAAGTAATAATCACACTTCCCCAAAATGCCATCCATTGCTTTTCTAAAAGATATTCCAGTAATCTCTGAATTTGTTTAAGTCAATTGTCTGGATCAAATTAGAATGTGGTTTATGGGCTCAACTGACCAGTGGTGGGAGGGCAGCGAATCCAGTCTTCTATCATATTGAATCGCAATAAAGCTTAACTTGGTAGGGTTTAGGATTAACAGGTTTGTATTGAGTTATATGCTGTTTGAAGAATCTTTGTAATGATAAAGTCGTTAATCGGTAAACTGAGAGAGCCGATAAATACAGTAAAGTATTTCACAAAAACTGTCGGGAAAGCTTAAATTGTTGACGTATTGGGGTGTTTCCTAACGTTTGTGAGTTGAGGAAGTCTTCGAAGTTGCTCTTGTTATTCAGTAAGGTGTATCACGAGAATGAGTCCATTTCTACATTTAGATGAACACCCAACGGGATAATTAGCAAGCGTACGATAACTTAATGTTAACCCAGAAACAAACTATGTACCTTAGACTGAATTTCATGTGTGATTTGTCGAATGTTTAACACGGAGATTCTAGATGCTAACACGATTCCGTTAGCCTGTTTGTTTGTTTGTTTGTAGAGACTTGAGGATAAAGCAGTTACATTTGAAAAACATAAAATTGACAACTTTTTATGCAATAAACAAGAACATCAAGAAAAAGCATTCTAGTTTTCGAAACGAGTGAGTACGCTTGGTACCAACGGTGGCCCGTGAACCACAACTTGGCAACAGTGCATTTGCTTTCTCTTTGGAATGTTATTAAAACAATAGAAGGACATCAAAATAGCACTCGCTAT
>JAQGAV010003889.1:0-11425 GCA_034691345.1 Phasmarhabditis papillosa | reverse complement strand
AGTGTATTTAGGCTACTAAACCTGCAGCTGTCCGCCAAGTTGGATATCTCCTTATTGGTGGAGGCCTTACGGTTATTTTTGTAGCTTTTCTTGGATGCTGTGGAGCTGCCAAAGAATGGAGGCCGTTGCTATGTTGTGTAGGTTAATAGAAACATACAAAGTACCGGCCGAAGCAAAGATTTACAATAACGGATAGAGCCTAATAAGCACTCGGAGAATACTCTTCTTAACAAAGAGAAAGTCTGTTTCTTGGGGCTATAATAACCAATAGTGTCAGGTTTGACTTTGGGAATTTAGCGGATACAGACTCTAGTTTTATTATCTTATTTTAGTATGCAACTTGTCTAATGATAATTCTAGCAACTGAGATTGCAGCCGCCATCTATGCAGCTATGCACAGCAATATGGTTAGTTAATAAACATACAAAAAGCTAAATACCGTACTTTTTACGATTCTAACTAAGATAATGGGACTAATCTGTAATTGGCCAAACCACAAGATGTGTCTGTTTCTTAACTAGGTTCACTAATAGTTATAGTAATTGTTAATTGTAATGATGTATTATTATTGTCTAGTTTTATTTATATAGACTATTTGTTTCTTTATATATTTCTGCAAATTATTTATTTATTTTTAGTTTGAGAATGATTTTCGTCAAATTCTGAAATCTTCTCTTAAAATGTACAATGGAACAGACAACATGAGAAATAAAGAAGGAGAAAGTAGCATGTTAGTAAAGGCGGCATGGGATAAAATAATGCGTGAGGTAGGTCTATTATACTATTATTATTATTATTATTATTATTATTATTATTTATTATATTTGTAATGTAATATAGAGTGTGAATGAGGACAGAGTAAACAAACGAGTTATCATAAAGATATTTTAAGCTAACTTTAGAGGGTACAGTTTATGCGATTTCGAGGAGTGATGTAAACCGTTGTTCAGATAACTTATTTCAACAGAGTTACAGTAACCTTCTGTATCATACATTTATATTTAAATAATTAGTTTCGTAAAAATTGTTTATTCAAACCCTAAATGGAGAAAAGTATCCGGCTTTATTCTACAATTTTAAATGGGAAACAAATAATTTTTACAACAGTATAGCTATATTATTTTACTATACTTTCTAAGTTTGGGCAAAGAGTCTAAAATAAAGTCCATTTTGACATTCTAATTAATAGTTTTCTATTGGTTGTTTAAATATAATAGACTAAGTACTATTATATTATATTTGTATATTATAACATAACTGGCTTCTTAGCATTTAAACATAACATTTGTTTATAAAAACACTGCTAAACTCTATAAACAGTCGCGAGTAGTTAGGAGCTTAATCTGTATAATTATATAAAGAGTAAACAATAATTAAGTGTTTTATATAATTCATGAGGTTATCCAAACAACTTCAGTACATACACTGTAGTCTTTTTCGAAATACAGCCTTTTTGACGAAAATTTTTACAACACCGCGCACCGAATATAGCCGGCGCGAAACTGTCTTGGTTTATAAATAGACAATATATAATAGCTGATTATGTTCAAAGTGGTTACTTCTAACAATTGCCTGCGTATTTTGAAGGAAAAATAGTTATGTTTTTGTAAGTTCTTTAGGGCCTTAGTTATACTAAAGAAACTTGATGAGAATTGCGGGTTCTATAGAATAGCTGTTAACTTTTTTATTTTAGAAAGAATGTTGCGGAGTGGACTCTAAAATAGGCGAATTCAATGAAAGTGGGTGGTATTTAATGACAAAAGGTCGACATCCATTCCCTCCAGCATGCTGTCGACCCGACCAACATGGAAGATTATTGAAGAACTGTCCAGTAATTAGTAGATATGGAGATGTAAGTAATAATTATACAAAACAAGAGTATACTGTACAATTCTAGCTAGGAATAAATGAAAGCTGAACAATCCATAGCACCGTTGTACAGCATTACTATAGACGAATTCAAAAGTAAAAGCCGTCTTAATACAATTTAAAGGACTATTTGACAACACTGTGCCCTTTAAATACACAACATTGTCATAAGAAAAGACATTTTTATTCTTGAATAACACTGTATGCAATTTGGGCCATTTTCTAGCCCCGGATAACATTTATTTATATCAAAGAAACAAATTGAACAAGTATGTTATCTGTATTTGCATGAAACTATCTATCCTGACTGCATACTGGCTTTTGTATTTTGTTGTAAAACTATTTTATAGTTAACTTTGAATCGGACAAAGATGAACTTCTTTATATTGTTTTGCATGTATTTTAGGGTTGTTATGATAAAATTGTCGAGTCTTTTCATGAACTTCGCTCGCATTTCAAAGTAGTTACATGGACTGTCTTCTTAATTGCACTCATACAGGTAATTATATAGAGCAAAACCCAACCGACTGCACCTCGCATAGTTCTCCTACCTTTTAATGGCGCATTTTGTAAGATCTGCAAGTTTGGCCGATTCGCAGAATTGGCCCGGCCCCGATGGAACGGTATGGTGGGGGTTTCTAATAAATGGAACACCGTCGGAGTTTACGAGAGTATAATACCATTTAACACCCCGGCATACCGTATTAGATAATGTGGATGAAGGAAGCATGAGCTTAACAAGCTGTATTCTAGCTACGCACGTTGTTTAGGTGTTTGGCATTGTTGTCGGCTTCTGGCTATGTGATTCAATTACACCGGATGATGACGCCTTTTAGAATGTAAAGTTGTTCAGTTTTATTAGGTAGATTGCATATATCCGTTCCGCTTTCCAAAAACTCTTAGCAATGTTTTTTGAATTATATTGGTGTTAGAATACTACAAAGCCTAATTTATTCACCCTATTAGGGCCATTCCACTCATTTCTTTAAACTTTTTTTCCTTTAGGGGTGTCTCGGTTATATTTTTTATCAAAATCGTCTGCATTTCTCAGCTATTTTTGCCATTCTTTTTATACTTATTATCGTTGAGGTAGGTCTTTAAATTAACAAAAATGTAATATAAAACACTACTTTGCCTTCTGTAAAGTCCATTCAAATCTTCTTAATAAACGTTTTTGTTGGGCATTCAAACTTATGATTAGCTTTAAAAAACTTCTCAAAAAGGGCTCAAATAAGAATTTCGAACATGCTGTTTTAATAACTTACAAAAATACTGGGAGTACTCAGCTAAAATAGGCCTCCTAAATAACTAATCTAACATAATTTAGAAGTCTAGAAAAGAACCCCCATCCTAATGTGATATTTCTATTCATTCGTTTTCATTCATAAAGTTTATTTTGACCGTTCGGCCCCGACCGGTTTGTGAGTAACAAAAATAGTAAAAAGTGTATTAGTTTTATAAGCAGCTGCTACTTTTTAAAACAACTGTCCCATTTCAGATTTCGTCATTTTTCGTGGGTATTTTACTATACAAAAGGATCAAACACGAACTACTTTACTTTTATTGAACTCGCATAATAACTTTATTAGCTTAAATGACTTTACCTACTTTAATATGTTTTTAATTGTATTTTACATTAATAAATATTTTGAATACCTTTAGGCTGAGACTTTAAGGGGTCAATGGTAAACGGGTGTACTAGGCGTATTGATGGATCGCTCCTGGTTGGGTCAAATTTTCGGGTGAAAAAAAGTTAAATGAAAAACTCAATTGAGTTAATCGGCCTTGAAAAAAAATATAATCAGGTTGTTAGAATTATTATATAATTATTTTATACTACGGATTGAAAAGATTACTATTATAGAATGTTACAACTTCTTAAGCCGGTTTCGACACTATATTTTTAGCTACGTCAGGGGTTGGGAAGAGAGCGGTCCGTAGAGGTGGTTATTTGGCCGGCCCGGCCTAGTTTTCGAAATTCCAGGCCGGGTTAGGCCATGCCGTCAGCGGTCTGTTGTCAATAAGGTAAATGATGAACCTTTACTATGAGCGAGAGGTCGCGGGTTCGAATCCACCCGGAACTTTTGTTAGTTTTCAATAAGTTCCTTGTGCTGATAAATGGCTAATTCAAAATTTTTTTCAAATATACCAAAATTTGCCTATTTATTCCTGAAAAATCAGGATCCTGAGGAAAAACCGGCCTACGGGCCCGGCCTCGCCTCAAAAATATCAGGCCGGGCCGGGCTGGATAACCACCTCTGTCGGTCCGTACTTTGAAATGGCCAGGAAATCCAAAAAAAGAACTATTTTCAACTGGAATAGACTACATTTGTAAGAGCTAAGTGTTTTTCTGGAATACCTCAGGCAAACGCCCATTTTTCACCGCGGTATCGCAGAAGGATTAATTAAAAATGAGAAAATGGTTGATTGAAGTTCTTTCTCTTAGAATATGCTAGTCTTTATTTAGCACCGCATTGCAAGAATGATAGCATTGTATAAGACTATCTACAAGACTCATAATTACAAATATATATACACACCAAAATTGTCTTTTTCCAATAATATTAGATATATATCTAGGGCGGTTTTCTATTATTTAGCCCCGCTCATCTCAACAGTAGATTTTATCGCATTTTCCACATCCAATTACAGATAAATTAAAAGAAAACGGCTATAAATAACCTATGGAGTACACGTCATAACACGTAAGTAATAGGAACTGACGAATTCCTTTAAATTCTTTTATAAAGTGCTCTAGTTTTTACAATAAACTATATAACCAAAATAACTCATAAAACCCCAATTGGCCCCTAAAATGGTCCCGTTTGGACTCTATTCGGTCTCTACTATTCTTATAAATCAATGTTCATTCTATAAGGTCCGGTTAGAAGTCCAGTTTCTCCTCTTATTAAAAAGTCTCCCCTTTTACATTAGAAGTTTACAACTGGATCTGTTTGTGGGCGGGGATTAGCTGACCCTCCGATGGCCCTGACATTACAATCCGGCCAGACCCCCCGAAACTCTTATAATACTCACAACCAACTAAGATCCACTCAGCAAACCTTCTCTCGCTCTTCCAAAATAACATTTACTAATATGTTTCAAGACATTGATATATTCTAACCTTTTACGTAGAATACTCCTTTTATATTTATTTAACACCGCAGTTACCGTTAGTGTTGAATGATACGCTTACCTATCAACTAATAGAATACGCAATAGTGGGAACTTCAAAAAAAAAAAAATAGAACCGTTAAAAGGTAACAGTTTTGAAGGGGATTGCTTAACTCTCAGTTACAAAGAGTTTTTACGGTTCGATTTTCTGTAAATCCCCAATAGGGAGCCTTTCTCTCAAAAGTACATTCATGTATATGTAATACCGCTGCTCTACAAAATTACCAATAACAATCTTTTTCTCAAACTAGACTATATAAAAAAGAAAGATTCCATCTGTTCTCATAAAGAAGCACATTCTTCCAATGGGATATTAAGGGATACTGTAGCCCATATAGTTATACTACGTCTGTTCTAGACTGCAATTCCCGTTCAGGAACTAGCGGTCGCATATTTATTTTGTAACACCGCGCTAGCAGTTTAATGACATTCCCCGCTCCTTCGCAACCTTTCGATTATAAGAAAACTTTATAAAATGGGGGATTTTCTGTTCAATCAATTGTCTGCCCCTCCTATATCCTACACTATTAGAGGGGTTCTCTCGCTGCGCATCACACTGACACTGCTAGGCAGCCCTCTATGAAGCCTTCTTACACGTGTACAATCTGTCTTATAAGAGAAGCAAAATAGACTGAAACATTTCAATTGTAGATACTTCTCTTTAAGAAGAAGGCTATTGATACCAATGCTACTTCAGAGCTACGTCATCCCTTAACAGTGTTACTGACCCAGTACAGCTATTTACATGGCTACAGTAACTCGAGATCCCCATAGATTAAGAACTTTATATTCTTAGACCTTTATAATCTGTGTAGAGTTATTATCTTTAGTTACAGTAAACAAACTCTCTTATAGCTATCAACTGTGTACACTGTGATAATACCCTAGTCCTTCTTAGTCTTCTTCATTACCTAACACAGATTAATATAGAGTTACAGTAACCCCATATGTATATAGATATTATCAAGATAGTCTTTACTACTCTGAGGTAAAGACTTCTTTAACTTTCTATAATCCTTCTCACACAGAATAATCTATAGTTACAGTAATTCTTTAGGTGATGAGACCTACAATCTGTCTTTTGTTAGTCGCCGTTGTGGCCGTGTATGCATCGGAGGAGCAGAAATTGAGCTGGAAGGTCGGTGCTATTCCAGAAGTTTCTAACTAAATTTTATAATTTAGGACGAGGATGGTCTTGAGATCAAGATTATCAAGCCAGTCAAGGCTGATAAGTGTAAGATAAAGTCGCAAGAAGGTGATGTCGTCGACCAATTCTACAAACTTCTTGACAAAGATGGCAAGGAAATCGGAAGCAATTTCGGAAAGAAACCGTAAGTTTAGGTCAGACATGATCGAAAAGTAAGAGTAACAACAGGCTGATATACATAGATGAAAATGGGAAGGGCCCATCCTTTACTCCAGAAAAGTAGTATTGATTTATGTATCCATTTATCTCTTGGTCGACTTCTAGACCTTTAAGCTTGCATTTTGTTTATAAAATATGGTGACTAAGAGGACAAAAATAAACATAAAGTCTGTCTTTGCTAAGAAGAGAAGCACTTTGTGTAATGTGCAAGGCAGCACAGCGATATTAGAGTTAGGGCGCGAGACCCAGCAGGAAAATGGCAGCGGAGCGCAGAAATAAGATGGTCATATGTTAATTAATAAAGATCAAACAGCAAAGGAATAGTTGAACATATTGTGTAATATTAGTTTGCAACTGGTGCTAGGTGTAGTCTAGTATACAGTAGAAATCCAGCAAAGGAATAGGTTAAAGGAATCGATTGTCTAACATTCTAAGACAATCAGTTATATTTATATTTTTTACAGATACACTTTCACCCTCGGAAAAGGCCAGGTAATTCCCGGTATGGACCGCGCCATGACCGGTATGTGCATCGGAGAGAAGAGAAAGGTGGTCATCCCTCCAGCATTAGGATTCGGAGACAAGGGTAGAGAGAGGTGAGTACAGCTGAGCTGGATACTGTGCCGTAAGGGAGGCGGTGATAAAGCCTAGTAGATATATGCATTAGGCGAGGTGCTAATATAAAAGATATCTATATTTTACATAATCACAATAGTTTAGCTAAACCCCGATTTCTCATTTAGAATTAGCTAATTTCGTTTTTTTAGAGACAACATCGAAGGTACTCAGGTGCTTTACTATACCGTTCAGTTGGTAGATCTGTTCCGCGCCGTACCCGGCAAAAAATGGACCACCGAAGAAGGAATTACCATTGAGGTAGGCGGAGTAACTACACAAGACTCCAGAAAACATAGGACACGAATACAGTAAACTCATAAAGACTGGAAAGCGCGGGGGACACGGCTTCTTTCTAAGATAACCTCCTCGGAGTCCTATTCAACAACATAAAAATACCTGTAAATGCCCTAAACTTTCGGCAGAATTTAATTTCCCACCCCTGAGTTAACACAAAATTCAGTTTTGTTCGGGAGTTACCTTTTTCTTTCAGCAAACACACGCCGTACCAGAAGAAGATTGCAAGAAATCCAAGACCGGAGATACCATCCACCAACAATATGTACTCCACTTGGAAGACGGAACCTTCGTGGACAGCTCGTTCTCCAGAAACGCCCCATTCATCTTCAAGCTTAACAACAGTGTAAGTTAGAAGTAAATATAGAACTAAAGGACTATTAATAAGTTAAAGAGCCGACCAAGCAGGTGAAACAGACAGCTACAGTATCCTTACTCTTTCGTTTCAGGAAGTCATCAAGGGAATGGACATTGCTATGACCGACATGTGTGAGGGTGAGAAGAGAAAAGTCATCATTCCATCTGACTTCGGTAAGTAAATTAGCAACGCTGATCTGTATCAATCAATCAGGAAATATAGGAAATACTGTTATGACTTTCTGTTTAAAACTTTATCTTAGAATCTAGTTTGACGGCTATAACAAATCGTTTCCATCAAAAGTTAGCTTCTTATACAAATGAGAAACTATACCCTGAAAACGTGAAATGACCTACATAGTTGGAAAGTAATCTAAATGAATCTGAATTTTTGGTTTAGGATACGGTGAAGAGGGCAGAGCTCCACAAATCCCCGGCAAGGCCACTCTCTACTTCGACATTACTCTGGAGAAGTTGATCAGAAAGGACGAGTTGTGAATTATTCGGATCTCGCGTCTAACATCCCCCGTGTAACATATCTTGCCCCCTTTATGTAATCGTCACTTTAATCGGGTTGATTGAAAAAACAACACTTATAAGATTAATTAAGCTTAATTAATATTATTATTACAGCCGTTCGTTGCCAAAATTCATGCAATTGATGTCGTTTCATTCATTGTTCATTTGTTTTGTTATATGAAACTTTACAAAATAATTATATCTATCAACATAGTATACTGATAAATTAAAAAGAAACTACTTGGGAATAGTATACATTATGATTTCACAACTTATAGTTTATAAAAAGAGACCAACTAGAGTAAAAATTGCCAAAATAGTGATTTTATAAATACGAGAAGCTCGCAAATCGCACCACTTGAATTAAGCGCGACAGTTTTTAGGACGAATACGATTCCCATGAAATATAAGCATTGTACATGAACCCACCAATGTTGTAAAGTGGAAATATAAACATCAAGTAAGTACCACTTACTGTTAACGGACCGGCCCATTCTCACCCATTCTGCCAACCGAGAATAAAATGTTCCCAACGTCTATGAAAGAAGTAGACGAAGGAAAGCAGTCCACCGATCCTTTGAAGAGTTTAATGCAAGGAAGAAGCTGTTCGCGAGACGAAACTCAAGTTCTCTAAAGTATATACGTGAGAGGTCACGAACCCATTGGCTTCCAACATAAAGAACCACAACCAACTGATCAAAACCTGACAATCCCTAACCGGATGAACCATTCACCAAATCCCCACAATTCTTGAAGCAGCTAGAAATATTTATTAACAATATGTATGTACAATATCACAATATTAAACAAAAATAGACAAACTATTTGGAAGATCTGTGAAGAATTGATCCAAATGCGAGCATAACGAGTGGAAAAGCAATATCAGCATAAAACATAACACAGAAAAATCCAATGGGAAAGATGAGGCAGATCTGAAAAATATGAATAATTCACACGAAAGTGATTTTGATGAGAAGGTTAAATTATGCTTACTTCCATCGAGAGTATTTTATTGAATTTGTAATAAAAAATCAGCGCAGCCACACACCCAACCGCTGTCTACCGTGGTCCATCACACGTTATTAGCTAGACGTTGCAACGTTTAGCCTCACGTCATACATAGCAGTTTTAGAAACACCGCAATATGCATATCATAAAGGATAAACGTTACCAAGGAAATTTATAAACGAAGAATGGTAAAAAAATTAAAATCCGTGTAACTGCTCAGTTTCAAAAAGGTAAATACATTGCTCCTTAAAAACAACCAACGCACCCATTCCCTTGAAAGAATTGAACGTAAGCATACCTGTACAATATATAGTAGAATAGAGTAAATTGATGCATACGGGATCTGAGGGAGAATTGAGTTGAAAAATGATAGAATGCAGAATCCTGGTAGAATTGCGAGGAACAGAACTACCACTAACAGTGATACTGTTAGTGCAATCCTACTCATGACTGAAACAAACAAATATTAAGAATAAAACTAATGAAGATAAAGACAAATAAAATATCAGAAAATGATAAGAATCACTGACACGAAATTTTTGTGCACCAAATCGATTCCAACAGACCCGGGAAAACCTGGCGCATTTGGCGTGCAGTTTTAAACTGCGCAGTTTTAAAGGTTCAATATTTAAAGGTACATATTAAACCTTTCCTTCAGTGAACGCGTGTACATATTGAACATTTCCTTCAGTGAACGCGTGCATTCCTATTTTAAAAGTATATATCCATTATATGACTAATCAATTCATCTGAACAATATATCATCGACAATGCTGAATTGCATGTTTATCTGTCCAAAGAACAGCATCAAATCGACAGGAAATTATTTGAAAAATATACCGTTAGATGCTCCGGAGAAAAATTGCGGATCCGAATAGCCCAAAAATAGCAGATATCGGCACAATATAAAGCGCTTCACTTGCTGGAAATCATATCCGGATATCATCTTTATTTTACCTTTTTCTGGTCCAGCGACCCCATTTTTACGAGAAACCGTCTTTGCGGTACATCGAGTTAGGAACAACCCAGGCTACTGACTATAAGAACTTAAATTTATTTGGAAAGCAAACGAATAGTGACCACAGAGTATTACAATGAACAGTGAGGTTGTTAAGTGCTTGTATAGATGAAATCTATGATTAATACTGCCGTTTTAGTTGTTTCTTTTAAGAAAAACGAGTCTTATAGAACTGGTATTACTCTTTTTGTCCTTTCTGCTAATACATTTAATGTCACTACTTAGGTCCATTAACCTAAGTAAGTGCCTTTTAATTTAAAACTACAGAAATCTTCAGAACAGCAGCATTGTGAAAAATTTATTTTATTACTTTTATACAGGGTTTATCAATTAATGATTATGATGGTGGTGTGGGTGTTCGTGAGCTAAACAATATTCGTATTGTAAAGATAGGTTTTCTTATTTGGCTAGCTTTTCTTTCTAGGTATTTATTAAATAAGGTTAAGATAATAGCTTTTCTGATTGTTGACAGTACGGCGGTTGATTTTTCAAAGAAATTGTATTATTATTGGCTATTCTAGTACTAACCTGCTGTGCTCCATGTCCTACCCCGGATGGGCATGATGACTGAGATACGTGATCCACACAGGGAGCTGAAATTTATAAGTTCTCTTTACATACTACGTTTAGAGTGAACTTTTGTGTTTAGACAGTGATTTCTACCCCGGCTCCGAAAACTCCCTCCGAAAACTAGGCCCGGCCTGGCCTAGTTTTCGAAATTCCGGGCCGGGCCGGTTTAGGCCGGGTTAGGCCGTGCAGTCCGCCGTCTGTTGTCAATAAGGTAAATGGTGAACATTTACTATGGAGCGAGAGGCAGGGGTGGCAAGGGCCGGCCCTCTTATCTGAACTTCTAGGCCCGGGTCGGTTCCGGGTCGGTTCCGGGTCGGTTCCGGGTCGGTTCCGGGTCGGTTCCGGGTGGGTTCCGGGCCAGCCCGGACCGGCACTCCAGGCCCCACTATTGCGACATTCCAATTTTTTTTTCCAAAATTTCCAATTAAAAAATTTGGAAAATTTGGCGCATTATTGATCGGTTTCGAAAATGAGGGCCGGCCCGGGCGCTGGCGAAAGGTCGGCCCTGGCCCGGGCCGGCCCTCATTTTCGAAACCGATCAATAATGCTCCAAAATTTCCAAATTTTTGAATTTTTTTTTTAAAATTGGAAATTTTGGAAAAAAATTTGGAATTTCGCAATAGTGGGGCCTG